>BLSH010418757.1:878396-905464 GCA_018402905.1 Glandirana rugosa | reverse complement strand
GTTGGGACCCTCTGTGACAGATGGACAACAGATGGAATGTAAGTCCTGATCCCTGACCGTAAGTCGAGATATCTCTGGAGTTTTCTAATAGACTGGGATTAGTTGGAAGGTAGTAAATAACTAGTGAATAGCTGGGGGTCCGTAAATGACTGACGGCAAACTGGTGGATGGTAAAATAACAGGGGATCCTATCGTGGTTTTGAGGACCCCCGGCTATAATCGGTGAAACCTCTTGGGACTACATGACATTCACTATTTTCGGTTCGTCTTCGACTACATTTAAAGAGGAACACAAGGTCTTCACTGGTATGCGACACTACATTATGTTACAAACACTACATTATGTTATATTATAACGTCTGTTGGATAATGTCACGGAACGTATTACATCACAGCGTATGGTCACTTCTGGAACACAAGGAGAAATTTACATCAGCTTCTGCTTGGCTTTTATCACTTACAGTACATCAGGGTTCTCCAAAGTGGCTAATATCGGCCCCCAGGAGTTTTGGTGCTATCCTAGGGGACAATAAAATGGTAGGTGGTCAAACGGCAGTCAGTAAATGCCTGGGGGTCGATAAGTGATCAATAAATGATGGAAGGTTGATTAGGGTCAGATAATCTTTTGAGGTCTCTATAGAGCTGAATGCCAGTCCCTAGTCCTGAATGTAAGGTAGACAACAGGTAGACAGTGTCTCCCAGGGTTGGACGGTCAGACGCCAGTGAAAGCAGTGTCGATTTTTGTGTATTGGATGTGTGTTGCCATTGTTACTAACATGTTCTGTGTCATGTCTATGACCCCTTCTGAGATAGTCC
This sequence comes from Glandirana rugosa, assembly GCA_018402905.1. Classification (NCBI taxonomy): domain Eukaryota; kingdom Metazoa; phylum Chordata; class Amphibia; order Anura; family Ranidae; genus Glandirana; species Glandirana rugosa. The sequence goes on along the minus strand of BLSH010418757.1, from coordinate 904,648 downwards.
TATGTACATGTTCACTTCCTGTGCTGAGTGTACTCTCCCAAATCAAACTATGTTGTAGTGTCACCCATAGCGATACAAGTGGTGCCATAAAACTGATTGTAGTGCATTTACTGTAACAATTATAATGGCAGCTGCTGTTGACAGCGTTCACAAAGATATTATTGATATATATTATTTGTACTACAGTAGTATTTATTATATTTGTTTCTTATAAAAAAAATGTTTGGTAGCCAATTAACAATCGTGAAGGGTGTTAATGAGCTAAAGAAATTGTGGATCCCTGATTTATACCATCCTGGAGATCCTCTTTTGAGCTGCTATAGGCCTATCTAAATGCAGCAAAGACCCAGAACACTTTGAAAGGTTTATTTCTCCCAGGTGACAAGTGAATACCTTGAAATCCCTCAGGAAGAGTTTTATTCTATTGCCAAAAAAAATGATCTGTCTAACTCAGCTTGCTGCCACTGCAATGCATAAATGAACGGTCAATTAAACAACATCTGTGAATAAGTAAGAAAATGTTTGAGGATTTTAAATTTTCCAGTTTGCTTATTCCATTTTATTACAGCATTTTATTACCGAAGGTTGTTACACTTGCACTATGTACAGTTATAAAGAACGAACTGTCAGATTCCTGCTGTGGATGATGCAATCTTACCTTCTGCCCGTTAAAAATCTTTACTGCATTTAGCTTGAGGTTTAGCTCATTTCTGCTACATGACTTGAATCCTGCAAAGGCAAAGACAAGAAAGAATCAAGAGTCCAGTAGAACAAGGAGCTGCACAACAAAAGCACCTGTCAGTCATATTCTGCCAATACCTTTTAACAGTGCTGGCTGGAAGCAGTAGAGAGCATGTATTGTGGGAGAGTTCTCACAGTGATATAAGCGACTTTGTTAGCAATCATTCAAAAGGTCATTACACAAAGAAATCTGCAGAATACAACTTGCTGAGGTTTAGATCCTCTATCGGCCACATTTATCATAAAATCAAACTGTGGAGATACGTAGGTGGGTTTCAATTTCTGCTTGCATTCTAGCTGCATTGAAGTGCAAAAATACACACACACACTATATTGTCAAAAGTATTGGGACACCTGCCTTTACACGCACTTGAACTTTAATGGCATCCCACCAGTCTTAGTCTGTAGGGCTTACTATTGAGTTGGCCCACCCTTTGCAGCTATAATCGCTTCAACTCTTCTGGGAAGGCTGTCCACAAGATTTAGGAGTGTGTCTATGGGAATGTGTGACCATTCTTCCAGAAGTGCATTTGTGAGGTCAGAATCTGATATTGGACGAGAAGGCCTGGCTCACAGTCTCCACACTAATAAATCCCAAAGGTGTTCTATCGGGTTAAGGTGAGGATTCTGTGCACTCCAGTCAAGTTCCTCCACCCCAAACTCACTCATCCAGCACAGGATTTTTGGTTGCCATGTGTTTCCATGGTGCAGGTGGCCTGGCTGTACCTTGCCATTGGTTGGTATGGTACTGATGGCCGGCCTGCCTGCAGCATTTAAACACATGATGTTGTGTGGTCTGATGATCTGATCTTTGACGGGGGAGAACACAGATATTATTTAATTAAAATAATTAAAACAAAAATTAACTCTTTAAGAACAGGTTCAGTATTATAATTATACAGTGTGCATAACAAGGCATTTCTAAAAAAATAATTATAAGAGGGTATAGGCTTAAAAGGAATGGAAAATTAGCTTACACATCTAAAAAAAAACTTTGCATTAAAATGATGAATCATGTGAAAAATATATTGTGTGTACTGTAAATGCCTCACGTATTTATTTATAGAAAATCAAGTCCTTGCTGTTTAATGGCCGCAGAAAGGAAAAGGAATTTCAATGACAGTGTGGTTTCTACACGCTTTATAACTGTACATCATCATTACTTTCAAACAGTTTATTCATTTGGTTTCTTTGAAAGGCTGTTCTATTAATTGTCTGCATGCGGAAGGCAGTCGTGTTACACATCAGTATGGTGGCAATGATTGCATTAGCTTTGGGTCATATGTCCTCAAAAATGTTCAGTACTTTCCAGTGTAATTGATGAATCATGTATGCAACCGAGGATGCCACGCTAAATACCTCTTCACATAGTCTAATCAATCATGGCAGTCAGTCAAAGGTCTACCATAAAATCAGTAATCTAATTTTCAACAAACACAGCAATTTGTGAATAATGATCTCTGTTTAAGATAGAAATTACTCGTGACACAGAGAAAAACGTTGACTTTAATTTGTCTCCTCAACTCCATCACAAGAACAAAGCACTCAGGGCAATGAAAGATGGCATAGGCTGATATGGAGAATGGGGCTCATGTTTCAAAAACATCAATCAGGAAACCAATTCCAGCTGTAAACTGATTCCAACTATACATTTCCAGTATTGTTCAAAAAAATGAAAGGATCTGGATAAATTTGGATCTGGAAACATAGAAGGCTCAATCCACTAAGATAGATGGGAATTGTACTTCCAGTACTTATTGTCTCTCATGATAAATTTCTTCAGTTCACAGACATAAGTTGTTATTTGTTTGCAGGCAGTGGACATTGAACTGCTGAAAGTCATACATTCTCATAACTCACTATTTTATCCCAGGAGATTTTATTTTATCAACATTTCAAACTGCACCTCACTGAAACCCACAGTTAACGCCAACCTAACCCTAATGCCAGACAGCTGATTTCAACGACAATCTTCCATTAAGATTATACAGTGGGGAAAATAATTAGCACATTAACCTCCCTGGCGGTATGATTATGTCAGATTTTTGCGTCTCAAGGCCGTACATTGTTTCGCATAGAAATTTGGCGTTTTATATTGTAGGCCTGTAATTCTTAGGAATAACTCACTTAAATCTGTCCAAACAAGAGTCTAGTAGACATCCTGGGTATGATAAAGTTTGAAACACAAAATCATAAATTATAATATAATAAATAACTATAAATAATTAAAAAAAATAATAATAAAATAATAAAATGTATTTAATAATGTAATCAAATAAAAAACACTGAAATTTGCTCAGTTGCAGAATTGTCGCTGTCGTCACTTTCAGTGTCTGATGATAAATTTCCCCACAAATCAGTATCGCTCAATTCTGCAAGTGATCTTATTTACTATCGGTGTTTTCTAGCTGATCAAAAAACACTTTTCATGTAAAGGGATGCTTTTTGGATGCCATGGATATAATCAAGTTTCCAGGCAGAAAGAATGGCATATATAATATAAAAGTGCATGCATGGCACTGGACAAAGCACTAGGGACAAAAAGGATGTGAAATTATTTCATACAGTAATGTAATCTTACAGATTACAGTGTACTGCATGTGTTGTGTGTGTTCCACTTTATGAATTTGCCGCCGGGCTCTGCCTCCATGCGACGCAATGCTTGCAGGGAATAGAGCCCGGCATCACAGTGAATCAGGCGGAGGACACAGCCCGCAGACACAGCGGGGGGACATCGCTGGATCCTGGAGACAAGGTAAGTAACGCTGCCTGGATCCAGCAATGCAATCCCGAGTGTGGCTTGGGGTTACCGCTTTTGGTAATGAAAATTCACCCTGAGCCACACTCGGGAATACCGCCAGGAAGGTCAAGGTCATGGGGTGACCTAGTCAGTCTCTAGACCTTAATCCTATAGTAAACTAATGGAGGGAACTGAACTTCGCGTTGTCAAGCAACAACCAAGAAACCTTAAGGATATAGAGAAGATCTTTAAAGAAGAGTGGACCAAAATCCCTCCTGAGATGTGTGCAAACCTTTGTCACCAACTACAAGAAATGTCTTACCTCTGTGCTTGCCCACAAGGGTTTCTCCACCAAGGGCTAAGTCGTGTTTTGCTTGGGGATCAAATACTAACTCACTGAACTGCAACTCAATTTGTAGCATTTGTACCATGTGTTTTTTCTGGATTTTTGGTTGATATTCTGTCTATATCATTTAAACTACACCTATGATAAAAATTATAGACCTTTCATTTCATTGGAAAACTTACAAAACCTGCAGGGGATCAAATAATTATTTTACTAAGTACTAAGTACTAAGTCGTGCTTTGCTTGGGGATCAAATACTTATTTTACTCACTGAACGGCAACCCAATTTGTATCATGTGTTTTTTCTGGATTTTTGGTTGAAATTCTGTCTCTATCATTTAAAGCAGTGGTTCTCAACCTCTGTCCTCAAGTACCCCCAACAGGCTGTGTTTTGGGAATTTTTCTTAGATAAAATAGCTGTTCAAAATACCAAACCATTGATTTAAAGCACCTGAGCAAGATAAAGGAAAACTTGAAAACATGGCGTGTTGGGGGTACTAGAGGACTGAGGTTGAGAACCACCGATTTAAAATTCACCTATTATAAAAATTATAGACCCTTCATTTCTTTGTAAGTGGGCAAAATTACAAAATCTGCAGGGGATCAAATAATTATTTTCCCCACTGTCTGGTCATTTAAAGTGAAATTAAACCCCCAAAATAAAAATTTAAAGTAGCACTAAGGCTCCATGCACACTGGACGCTCTCTGGGCGTCTAATTATGTGGCAGGAGACGCTGCTTAGAAAACGCGCTTTTAGAAGCGCTTATGCGCGTTTTTCGGCGTCAGCGTTTTTGAGCTTTTTTTTTTAAACTTCATTAGCTTCCATTGACTGCAAAAAGTGCTGGACACCGATAAACGTCTGTTTAGCTGCGTTTATGAGCGTTTATTGGCGTCCAGCGTTTTTTGTGGTCAGAAGAACGACTCCTGAACGCCAATTCAGGGCGTTCAGATAACAGCTCATAAACGCCACTGCTGTTAAGGAACAATAAACGTTTATGTGTGCATGGCACCTAGGATAACATAAAGGGGCATTTATGGGCTGTTAAAAAAATAAACAGTCATTTATCAGCTTCAGTGTGCATGGAGCCTTAAGCTACGGCTTTTATTTTATTAAAATAATAAACATGCTATACTTTCCTGCTCTGTGAAATGGTTTTGCACATAGTAGCCCCCGATCCTTCTCTTTTGGTGTCCCTCAGGTTCTTCCTCTTTGGCGAGTGCCCCCGTAGGAACACCACCACTAAAGAGAGGTCATGAGCAAGCGCTAGTCACAGTGCGAGACACGTCAACTTTTACTGTACCCCGCACTGTCTGTGATGTCTTTTGCATGAAGGAGCAATAAAATTGAAGTGAAATTCCGGACTTCTTTTGATTGTGCCCCTATTGGAAGGCACTCCTAAGCCATGCCGTCCATTGACAAAGATTGGGCAGCTCGCAGCCCCCCCCCCCCCCCCCACTCCCTCATCACGGCATTTGATTGTCCGCCACACTATTGATGTCGCACTATAAGTAGCTGATCAACACCATTACTAGTATAGTGTATGTATGGATTAGTGTCCCCAAAAACGCATTGTTAGTAGGGTCAGTGTCAGTCACTGCCAGCACTTGTGACATGTAGCAGAATACATTTTGGCCTACATTTTTGAAGAAATTGAATTTTATTGGATATGTTTTATAACATAAAGTAGGAAATACCTTTTCTTCTCAAAATTGTTGTTTTTTTTTTTCATTTCTATAATAAAAAAAAAGAATCCCAGTGGTGATCAAATACCACCAAGAGAAAGCTCTATTTGTGTGAAAAAAAATGACAATTTTTTTTTTGTGTACAGTGTTGCATACAGTGTTGCAACTGCCAGTTAAAGCAGCACATTGCTGAATAGCAAAAACTGCCATGGTTACGGAGGTCAAGTGATTAATATTTAGATTTTTTATGCATGTTATTTACCTATGAAAGTCTCCTTTTTGTAGACATTTAAAAACCTTGAGAATGACGACATCTTGGGTGTGATGTCAGCAGCCCCAGTACACCCAGAGCTGTCACTCAAACTCATTCTATAGTATTCCCCTTTGCTCCTCTCCCTGCATTTTTTTTAATGTGAGAATGCAGTTAACAATGAAAAGGCTAAAACATTTGGCCTCTCCCTGCATCTTTATTAATTGTTATGTAGACAGTTAGGGGGAGGGTGGAAAAGCTGGGCCAGCAAAAAAGTGCAAGGAAAGAGAGGCCCGTGCTAGGGGATTGACTCGTCAAATTTTCTAGTACATTCAAAGGCAAGTAAAATAAAACTAATTTATGGAAATGAAATGCACTGAAAGTACAAATACTTAGTTTACAATGTATACCACCAGGAAGCATGTTGCCCTATTTCCAGCTATAAAAACAATACAATAGTTTTGCTTCTTCTTTTATCGGTGGTCATGTGACTCCTCGTTCTTCCTTTTCTACCCTCATCTCCAAGGGCTGGGGGCGGGGCTGACATCACAGGTTCTAAGAGCTTGTTCGCTTCATGGAGACCTCTGGCATGTTTTTAGATTGTAGGCAGGAATAAAGGTATACCCGGGAGCTTGCCATCTTTTCGCTTAGTCTACCAGCTCACTGGACACGGGGCACAGTTCTCAGGCTCTCGTGCATGATGGGAGTGACTGCAGTTACTCCTCTCAAGCAGAGCAAAGACTAATACAACTGCTGAAGGGAGGTTTCTGCTTTATCTTCACTCCAATAGCAAGATAGAAGAGAACAGGGAGAGAAGGTGCTTGCTTAAAATACACCTCCTTCTCAGAGTAGGTGCCTGCTGGAGAGTTAGGAGGGACTGCCCTACTTCCTCTGTCGCCCTGTCATGTGACATATCACATGACCAGAAATGGGGAGGCGAAGCCGACTTCTTTCTTGAGTGGGTTGGTGATGAGTGAAAGAGTTTGGAATTGTGAGTACAGCTAGGCTGGGGAAAGCAACTTGAGATACCCTCAAAATACCACGGAGCACCTTAGCCATCCTAACCCCTTAGAGCCCTTTAGCCCCTCTCCCTCCCTTAGGCACACAGGGTACAAACACACCAAAAGATGCCCCATCAGAGCTTTCCAGTTCCCCTTCTTCATCCCACCGATGCGGATGCTAAGGTGGACCTCCTTAGACAACACCACTAATGCAATAGCAGTTTTAACATCTTACTGAACTCCTATCATGCCTCTGGGAGTCATGTCTGAGTCTTGCAATGCCTCATGGGACTTGCAGTTCCTCAACAGCTGGAAGGCCATAGTTTGGAGACCCCTGCCCTAATGCAAGGAATGCATTAACATAAACAATGTTTAGGCTTTGGAACCACTTTAATGCTTTGCGAACATCAATTGACCACACAATGTTTCTGGCAGATTCAATGCCAAATCCTATTTATGAAAATAATGCTTGTGTGTTATTAGCAAATTACTATCATCTCCAGTGTATGTCTTTCAGACAAGTAAAAAAAACTACCAGTGGCCCAAACAACAGATAAAACAAAAGGAAAAAGAGGGGAAAAGGAATTCTGCTGTATTCTATACACCGTGTAACGTGAATACTGGGAAAGTAGCTGTAAAACAAATCGGAGTAATATTTTTGACTGGAGTCCTTGAATTTTTAGGTCCAGTGACAGCAACATCCTTCATACCTTTTTTTCTTATTCCCTAGGAAAGAAGGGTAAGAAATGCTAAACCAGAAAGGGCTTACAATTCTCAGTTCTACATGAAGCAGAACATTTCATATTTGATTTAGATCCCATAATGCAGAGATCATTTGATGCAATGCATGGAAACAGTTAGACACAATAATTCCTCTTAGTATAGAAGCATTCTCCAGTGGCTGAAGCCCAAGCACCACAGCAGACATAAGCAGGTAAACAAGCTTTGCTGAATTAAGCATATTTGTCCACTTCTCAGTGACAAACTCTCTTATTAACTTTTTGTATTTATTGCAGATTGCATAAGACAGATGGAATGTATTCATTCAGTAAAACAACAGCCCAAAAATGATGATTCCATTATAGAAATAGGCATCTAGTGAGCAGTCACCTTATATCTTTTAGCTCTGAAGTCTCAGTTTACCTATTTCAGAGGGCCCACTAACCCTGTGGTGTTCTTACTTCCCTGAGAGATACCAAAGAACCATTTTAATGTCTAACAGGCCATCATAGCTGGTAAGACATATACCCAAGTAAGGCCACCATTAAAGCGTTTGTATAGGTAAAATTGAGTGAGATAGAGTGATAGTGATATTAAGGTCCAAGGGGCAGAGTGAAACGCGTTGGAGACGTGGCCTGAATAAAGTCCAGGCTGAGGCTGCCATCCATCTCACTTCATGCACATGGCTTTGCTTCATGAAGTGTGGGTCATGGATCTTTTCCTTTGACATTGCTGCAGATTAGAGCTAGGGCAAGCTCCCTGTCCCTGCCTGCACTTGCAGCGGTCTAGTTGGACTTTACCTCTCCAGCTGAGTGGCATCTAAATTTTGTCTTTTTGGGTCACAGCAAATGGCTCTGCTGCTTCTGTGAGCGGAGAGAGAGAAGAGAGCCTCTGCAGATGGGCACAGCACTGGATTAAAAGAAGGGCGGTGAGGCTATACAAACACTGAGACATTTTATATCTTAATGCAGTGAATGTATTAAAGTAAAAAATTCCCAGGCTTTAGAACCACTTTAACTGCTTCCCGCCCACCATATAATAAAATGACGGACAGGCGGGAGCACTCTCATTCCGGGAGAACATCATATGATGTCCTCCCATTTTTGGCACACAGCGTGGCGATTGGTGGTGTCCCTGGGACATGGGGAATCACCAACCATGGTAAAGAGCCTATGACGTAGACTCTTTACCATGTGATCAGCTGTGTCCAATCACAGCTGATTACAGTGTAAACAGGAAATGCCGGTTATCGACATTCCTCCCCTCGCACTGACAGTGTGTGAGAAAAGGAGAGCTGGTAAGTGGCATTCCTCAGTGGGGATAGCTGCACTGATAATCAAGGCACTAATAATCAGTGTCCTCTATCAGTGCAGCCCGAACAGTGCCCACCAGTCCTGCCAATCAGTGCCCACCAGTGATGCATGTCAGTGCTCATGAGTGCCTCCTCATCAGTGCTGTCCATCAGTGCCTCCTATCAGTGCCTATCATTGCCGCCTATCCGTGCTGCCTATTAGTGTCCATAAGTGCTGCCTATCAGTGCCCATCAGCACGGCCTATCAGTGTGGCATATTAGTGCCTCCTCATCAGTGCCCATCAGTGCAGCCTATCAGTGCCCATCAGTGCAACCTCATCAGCACACATCAGTGAAGGAGTAAAAGTAATTATTTACAAAACTTTTTTTTCAAAATTTTCGGTCAAAATTTGTTTAGCATCTATCTGTCTATCTGTCTCAAAAAATGATAATAATTTTGTTTGGGTACAGTGTTGCATGACTGAGTAATTGTCATTCAAAGTGTGATAGCACTTAAAGCTGAAAATTGGCCCATTTTGGCCTAAACTGATGAATAAATTAGTTTTTTTATATATATATTTTTTTTGGATATGTATTATAGCAAAAAGTAAAAAATATTGTTTTTTTTTTTTTCAAAATCGTCGCTCTTTTTTTGTTTATAGCGCACAAGATAAAAGCCGCAGAGGTGTTCAAATATCACCAAAAGAAAGTTCTATTTGTGGGGAAAAAAAAAGAACGTCAATTTCATTTGGGTACAGTGTCGCACGACCGCGCAATTGTCAGTTAAAGTGATGCAGTGCAATCGCAAAAAGTGCTCTGGTCAGGAAGGGGGTAAATCCTTCTGGGGCTGAAGTGGTTAATGCATAGAATGCATTAAGATGAAAAATCTTCTGCCTTTACAACTCTTTTAACCACTTCACGCCCATAGGATGTCCATGGACATCCTGGGCTTTGAGTGGTGATTTCTGAATGGTGCCAGCAGCTACAGGCACCATTCAGATATCATTCTTTACGGCCAGCGATTCCCTACACCATAAGAACGATCATAGCGGCAGTTCAGCCACTTGATCATTCTTATAGCCAGCAGCAGAAGGGGACGTCCCCCCTACCGCCGCCATTCGGTGCTTCTCCCGGGACGCACGTACGATCGGCGGCAGGGAGAAGAGATCTGTCACCGCCGGATGCTTGTCAGGAAGATGACTGAAAACCGTCTGGTCACCAGTCATCTCTATGACCCTCGGGGCCCGGGCGCGACGTTATGACATCACGTTCGGGCCGGCTTTAGTAAACAAAGCCATGATCACGGCTGGAAAGGCTGGGATCGTATTTTTTTTTCTGATCTCGGTTTTTCCAGCCTGGAGGAGAGATGTGAGGTCTTATTGACCCCACATTTCTCCATAAAGAGGACCTGTCACTCACTATTCCTATTACAAGGGATGTTTACATTCCTTGTAATAGGAATAAAAGTGATCAAAAAAAAATTAAAGAGACAGTGTAAAAATAAAAATAAAATAAATAATAATAAATAAAAATTAAAGTGCCCCCCTCCCCACGTGCTCGCGCGCAGAAGCGAATGCATACGTAAGCCCCGCCCACATATGTAACCAGTGTTCAAACCACACGTGAGGTATCGTCGCGTGTGTTAGAGCGAGAGCAACAATTATAGCACTAGACCTCCTCTGTAATTCTGAACAGGTAACCTGTAAAAAATTTTAAAGCGTCACCTATGGAGATTTTTAAGTACCAAAGTTTGACGCAATTCCACGAGTGTTTGCAATTTTAAAGCATGCCATGTTGGGTATCAATTTACTCGGCGTAACATCCTCTCTTATAATATACAAAAACATTGGGCTAACTTTACTGTTTTGTATTTTTTTAATTCACTAAACTGTTTATTTTCCAAAAATAACGCGTTTGAAAAATTCCTGCGCAAATATCGTGTGATATAGAAAGTTGCAATGATCGCCATTTTATTCCCTAGAGTCTCTGCTAAAAAAAAATATTAAATGTTTGGGGGTTCTGAGTAATTTTCTAGCAAAAAAATGATGATTTTTACATGTAGGAGAGGGGTGCCAGAAATGGCCCGGATGGGAACTGGTTAAATTTTGAGGAAAATCATTGGCATTTTGCTCTGGAAAAAAGAGTGCTTGACAATATGTTTTACTGCAAATGATTGTGACAATGTAACCTCTGCAACAAATGTCTGCTGCCTCTAGGGCTGCTGCACACACCTCTAGTGTCCCAGGGCTGGTGCAAGGGTTTTTGACACCGTAGGCGAAACCTCATTTGGCTGCCCCATTGACTCCACCCCCTTTGCCCTGCCCATGTGACAGGAGACGGTGCTATACAGGAAGCATTGGCTCTGCCTCCTCTAGCGCTGGCTCCAGTGCTATGCCGTGCCTCTAATTACACTACCGATCGGACGGAGCAGCTGCCTGAGACTAATTAGCCTGAGTTAGTTGCATGCTGCAGCCTGCACAACATACAGACATGGAGGGGAACCAGCGGCCAGGCGCCCCTAGGCAGCAGTGCGCCCTAGGCTGCTGCCTAGTTTGCCTAGTGGTAGCTCCGGCCCTGTAGTGTCCCGAAATAAAGACTAATGGCTGCATTGATTTTTTTCAGGAGACCTACTGTTCCACTTAAAAGAAAGAGAAGACTGTACAACAAGTTTTGTGTATAAAAAAATCTTAAGTAGCTGGAAGATTTCCTAGTTTTTATCTTCAGTCAATAGGTAGTTGTAGCTGTAATCTATCTGCCTCTACGGTATATTTGCTTCATTTTTATGCTAAATAGAGCTTTATTGTCAGTTTAGTCCCATTTGCATGGTTATCAAGCTTGCTGTTGGGAAGCACAATGGAAAGTTGTAATGAACTGTATAAAAATGGATCACGAAGAATGAAGAACTTCACAAAACACATAAAATATACAAGAAAACAGGAAACCAGAGATAGTTTATGCATGCATAATGTATAAGCAATAAACCTAAAATAACATTTAGTTCAGTTTGCCAGCTGCATTTGTAGACAGCATGAATTGTGCCCAACGATTTAGGACCTAAAAAACTTACTGTAGCCATTACACAATTCATCTGATATTCCCTTATTGTGTGATACCAAAATTTCACTGTAACGCCTTGACATGCACATTCTGGCTATTTTGTTCAGCTATGACTTTTGATGTACCATCCCAATACGATTTCACTAATCCTCTTGGCTACATAAGCTCCTTAGAGTGCAAACTCTTTAAGTGCCATATAGCTCAGTGTGTCCTATATCTCATTAGTACAGAGTGAATCCTCACATTCACAAGGATTTAGGGTTATATTTATTTAGCAATACTAAGCTGTAAGGCCTTTACAGCCTATTAAGTTAATAAATGAAGGCTTTTATTCTTACAAGTACTCGGCTGCATGCTGGCTTTCTCATTATACAGTAAATGAGTCTTCCCTTGCCACACACTTCTAGAAGACAAAATCTAACATCCACATGCAAATGGGAATCTTGTTGTTCTCTAAACCACTAGTGTATATTGTAGAATAGCCTAATAAGTTAATTTTGGTATGGATTATTCTTCTCCATTTCACTGGTTCATTCGCTAGGAGCTGCATTCTAATGGACAATGAGGAAATCTGCTAGGCAGAGCTGATAAGTGGGATATTAGATTGTAAGCTCTTGCGAGCAAGGCCCTCTTAACCATTTTGTATTTAAAGTGGTTGTTAAGCCACTTGTATAAAATGCTCCCATCCCCTCTGCATTAGAATAATAAGTTCCCCTGTGTTTGTGTTATATCATAAATATGCTTATCTGTATTGATAACACAGCGTCTTTCTGCGATCAGTTGCCTTCTCTGTCCTCTCCTCTGCCCAGCTGACAGTTCAAGAGAGCGGGGCCGAGCACTGCAGCTGATGTCAGCGGAGAGGAGAGACAGAGCAGAGGAGTCACATGATCACAGGGAGCCGCTGTGCTATCACTACAGATGAGCATATTTATGATATAACACAGACACAGGGGTACTTATCGTTCTAATACAGAGAGGATGGGAGCTTTAAATGTTAACTATGAGAGCAGCAGGAGCGGGGGAAGGGGGGCCCTGAGAAGAGCAGACACTCAGAGAGGGGAGGGGGGAGAGGACACAGGAGACAGAGAGCAGGGCTGCGGATGATGGAGACACGTACTGACTCGGGTGTCAGGGCTCAGCAGCCCTGATATATCGGAGACAGCGTACAGGGGGAAGGTAGAAACTGGCAGGATCAGACAGGTGATACAGGGGGCCAAATGACACAGCACAAGCACTGTGCTGTATAACATGCTTTAAGGGAACACGATGGGGTTTTTTTTTTGGGGGGGGTAACAAACATTTTAATGTATTGTAACTGTACAGTACCTTTATATTGTAAAGTGCTGCACAAACTGTTGGTGCTACACAAATCTTGCATAATAATAATAATAATATACTGCTGTGTGTGTGTATATGATAGGAAAAATTGCAGGTTGGTACAGATGTGTGCAGCAACATGAATATCCTGTCCTGCTATTCAACTGTAGTGACTTTCCTGGTCACCTATAAATAATTCCTCTTCTGCAAAGACACACACACACACACACACACACATATTCAAGTACATATACTGTATATGTACATCTGGAAATGCAGAACATTGAAGAATGCAGAAAGCGAGTGCAGAGGCAGAATCTGCATTTCCTTTTATTATTCTTTCATGCTGACACCTGCAGTCCCCAGAATTATCTGCAGCCTGACAAAGGCCTTATTTATCAATGCTCTTTTAGGCTGGATTCCTTCCTTTCCTTGTGCATTATTTCAAATTTGTTTTCTTTTTTGCACATTATAATCAATTATGGATTTGCATTGCTAGCAAAAAGACCCTATAACAAGTTTCAATGAATCAAGTGGGCATATCCAGGCATCACACAGATGTGAACTAGCACCATTTAAAACAATATGTACATGCATTGTTGTGCATTAAACTACATAGGTGTGAGTGGACCTTTAGACAAACTGATTCATGCTTGTTTCTTCCAATGGCATAAGCAGGTCTGAATCTAACTGGTTACTGTTAAAGTGGTTGCAAGCACATAAAATATAAGCAAAGCATATCATTCTATAGCGGGGGTCAGCAACCAGTAGATTGTGGCCAGGTGACTGGTAGATCGCAGTCTGGGCTTGCTGACCCACCATTCCAGAGCATCAGAGTGCAATGCAGAGGGATTACTAGTAAAGTTGGAGCTGTAGTAGGGAGCAAGAGCTGCATAAGCCGATGCCTCCTCTGTAGTGCTGGCTCCTGTCCCATGCAGAGTGATACCAACTGCACTCCATCTCTTACCCCAGCTAGTGGTCTCCAGAGTGGTGCCAACAGAAGAAAATAAGAGATCTTCAGATCAGTATGAAGGTGATTTAAACCCATGATTGCCGTGCAATGCACATGATTGTGACATGGTAGAGGTTTAAATCAACTGTAAGGATCGGACACTGCCCAGTGATCATTGACTTCTCCCATGTTGTTCAGGTAGATCGCCACCTCTCTAAGGTTGCCTACCCCAGCTCTATAGTGTCTACTTGTCTCAGGAGCACTTAATGTCATTTCTGTCTGCTGCCTTGTTCCACTGCTATCAGCATGAATCACTTCTGACAAGTTTTCCTGACACCAAGAGAAAAAAAGGTGACAGGGGAGGGATTGCCAGCAGATTGACAGCCTCCGCTGAGCCTGAGCCTAAGTGCAATGGAAGCAATATTCTACAAATTGTTTTTGCTTTGGATAGACAGTGCCTCTTTTGGACCAAAATTCCTCTATCCTATTTTAACCCAAAACTGCCCCTGTTTAGGTTCAAAATATAAAACTGAAAAAATAAAATATAACAAACAAAAATAATTGTAACACTTCTAGAAAGATCCTTGAGATACTAACTATTGAAACGTAATTTATATATATTTTTCTATCAAAAAGAAAAGATTGGGGGGGGGAGCATATCAACAAAAAATAATATCAAAACCTAATGCTTAAAAACCTGCTTTGGCACAACCTGTTAATAAATATATATATATATATATATATACACATGTAAATATCTGCCAGCATGCTGGATCAATTGATTAATTGATCCAGAGTGTTGTTAGATATTTACACACACATATATATATATATATATATATATATATATAAAAATATATACACAGTGCGTACGGAAAGAATTCAGACCCCTTAAATTTTTCACTCTTTGTTATATTGCAGCCATTTACTAAAATCACTTAAGTTCATTTTTTTCCCTCATTAATGTACACACAGCACCCCATATTGACAGAAAAACACAGAATTGTTGACATTTTTGCAGATTTCTTAAAAAAGAAAAACTGAAATATCACATGGTCCTAAGTATTCAGACCCTTTGCTCAGTATTTAGTAGAAGCACCCTTTTGATCTAATACAGCCATGAGTCTTTTTGGGAAAGATGCAACAAGTTTTTCACACCTGGATTTGGGGATCCTCTGCCATTCCTCTTTGCAGATCCTCTCCAGTCTTGTCAGGTTGGATGGTAAACGTTGGTGGACAGACATTTTTAGGTCTCTCCAGAGATGCTCAATTGGGTTTAAGTCAGGGCTCTGGCTGGGCCATTCAAGAACAGTCACGGAGTTGTTGTGAAGCCACTCCTTCGTTATTTTAGCTGTGTGCTTAGGGTCATTGGCTTGTTGGAAGGTAAACCTTCGGCCCAGTCTGAGGTCCTGAGCACTCTGGAGAAGGTTTTAGTCCAGGATATCCCTGTACTTGGCCGCATTCATCTTTCCCTCGATTGCAACCAGTCGTCCTGTCCCTGCAGCTGAAAAACACCCCCACAGCATGATGCTGCCACCACCATGCTTCACTGTTGGGACTGTATTGGACAGGTGATGAGCAGTGCCTGGTTTTCTGCACACATACCGCTTAGAATTAAGGCCAAAAAGTTCTATCTTGGTCTCATCAGACCAGAGAATCTTCTTTCTCACCATCTTGGAGTCCTTCAGATGTTTTTTTTAGCAAACTCCATGCGGGCTTTCATGTGTCTTGCACTGAGGAGAGGCTTCCGTCGGGTCACTCTGCCATAAAGCCCCGACTGGTGGAGGGCTGCAGTGATGTTGACTTTCTACAACTTTCTCCCATCTCCCGACTGCATCTCTGGAGCTCAGCCACAGTGATCTTTGGGTTCTTCTTTACCTCTCTCACCAAGGCTCTTCTCCCCCGATAGGTCAGTTTGGAAGGACAGCCAGCTCTAGGAAGGGTTCTGGTCATCCCAAACGTCTTCCATTTAAGGATTATGGAGGCCACTGTGCTCTTAGGAACCTTAAGTGCAGCAGACATTTTTTTGTAATCATGGCCAGATCTGTGCCTTGCCACAATTCTGTCTCTGAGCTCTTCAGGCAGTTCCTTTAACCTCATGATTAGAGTTGAGCGAACCCCTGGATGTTCGGGTTCGATGGGTTCAGCCAAACTTCGGGAAAAAGTCTGGGTTCGGTACCGAACTTGACCCGAACTTTACAAAAGTCCTGGAAAGTGCTAGAGGGCTGCAAAATGATTTTAGAACAATAATCTGTCCCTTTCAGCAACAGCAGGAACCTGACCCTATAGAACTAGAAGATGATTTTAGAACAATAATCTGTCCCTCTAAGCAGTAGACTCTAACTAGTCCAGTCAGATCGTTCTGTAATGCAGGATGAGATCTGCAATCTGTCCCTAAAAGCAGTAGTAGTAGTAATCTCTACCTATCTATCTGCAATCTGTCCCTCACAGCACCGGCAGCATCCTCTCCCTATACTACCCAGAGAGCATGTGACATGCAGCACTAAGCGACTCCAGCTTATAAAGAGGCTGGGTCACATGATGCACTGGCCAATCACAGCCATGCCATTAGTAGGCATGGCTGTGATGGCTTCTAAGGGCAAACCAGTTAAACGCTTGTTGATTGGCTGCCCTGCAGCTATTCAACATGCGTAATCAAATACCCGAAAACAGAACTCGAACCCAAACTTTTTTTCAAATGTCCGGGTTCGAGTCCAGGTCACGGACACCCCAAAGTTCGGTACGAACCCGAACTTTACAGTTCGGGTTCGCTCAACTCTACATATGATTCTCATTTGCTCTGACATGCACTGTGAGCTGTAAGGTCTTATATAGACAGGTGTGTGGCTTTCCTAATCAAGTCCAATCAGTATAATCAAACACAGCCAGACTCAAATGAAGGTGTAGAACCATCTCAAGGATGATCAGAAGAAATGGGCAGCACCTGAGTTAAATATATGAGTGTCACAGCAAAGGGTTTGAATACTTAGGACCATGTGATATTTGAGTTTTTCTTTTTTAATAAATCTGCAAAATGTCAACAATTCTGTGTTTTTCTGTCAATATGGGGTGCTGTGTGTACATTAATGAGGAAAATAAATGAACTTAAATGATTTTAGCAAATGGCTGCAATATAACAAAGAGTGAAAAATTTAAGGGGGTCTGAATACTTTCCGTACCCACTGTATATATTACTAATAATAGGGTGATGGTTGGGCCAAATCAGATTTTTAAGCATTAGGTTTTGAAACAAAAATAATTACATTGTACATTAAATGACATTAACCACTTTAGCCTCAGAAGGATTTTCCCCCTTAATGACCAGGCTATTTTTTTTTGCGATTTGGCACTGTGTTGCTTTAACTGACAATTGCACGGTCGTGCGACACTGTACCCAAACAAAATTGACGTCCTTTTTTCCCAACAAATAGAGATTTCTTTTAGTGGTATTTGATCACCTCTGTGGTTTTTATTTTTTGCGCTATAAACTAACAAAGAGCGACAATTTTGGAAAATAATACATATCCAAAAACAATCTAAAAAAAAAATGTATTCATCCCATATTTTTGGCAAACAAAATCGCAATAGGCGTATATTGATTTGTTTGTGCAAAAGTTATACAACGAGTTTACAAACTATAGGATAGATTTAGGGACTTTTATTTTTTTACTGGCAATGGCCTTGATCTACGATATTTAGCGGGACTGTGACATTGCGACGAACAAATATGACCCCAAATTACACTTTCTGGCAATCGGTGATATAATTACATTGATCAGTGCTATAAAAATGCAGTGATCAATGTAAAATTGGCACTGGCAGGGAAGGGGTTAACACAAGGGGGCGATCAAAGGGTTAACTGTGTTCCCTAGGTGTGTTCTAACTGGGGGGGGGGGGGGGTGGGCTGGCAGGGACATGACAGAGATAAATGTTCCTGATGACTGGGAACAGGAGATCACTCTAATGTCCCCTGTCAGAATGGAGATCTGCCTTGTTTACATTGGCAGATCCCCATTCTGCTTTGATACTAGGTTATCGCATCGAGTCCGTCCGTGAGCCGCTGGCAGCGAGCTGTCGTACAGCTACGGTGATTCGCGCAGGAGAACCAGCCTGCTGCCGTATAACAACGACGGCTGGTTGGTAAGCGGTTAAGAACTGATAAGAAAGAGTAATGATGTTGCAGATTATAATACGTCTGCTTGGCTTAATCTCCATGAAGCTGGCTATGCATTATACAATTTTTTTTATTGAATTTCCTTTAAATTTATCTTCAGCTCTGTAGTACAAGGGCCTGCTTGACTGCATACAAATTGGAAGTGTTTAGGTTTGACCTCATATTATGTGGTTTTGGTAAATCTAGAGGAGAACTGTACAAAAAAAGTGTATAATGTATGGCCAACCTAACCTAAGTAACTATTTATTATTCATTTAGCTTCTATGGACAGCACAACTGCAATATTTAACCAATGGCAGTGTGCAAATGATGTGTGCTTCTGTAGAATCACTCCCGCTATCTCACGTGAGACCTTGCATTCTTCAATTTCATGTCTGGATCAGCATTTCTATTCCCTTGGTGTAAAATGATCTTTCTCTGCACTAATTCTACATGAATTGTACCATCGCTCCTCATGATATAGTGGAAATAAGGGATACAGATGCAGAATTGTGTTAGATGTTGGGTAATGGGTTTGCTTATAATTGAATAGCTTTTTATTTAAAAATTGTATCCTGCTTTGTAAGAAGACCTGAGATTTTCTTTATAAGGTATGCAGCAAGTATAGCGTTATACATAAATATAATGTTCTAAAAACCAGTTACAGTAGAACAAGAGAAAAATCAGCTTTCCGTTCTCTATTATACGGAGTCATTTTTGCCAGCCAATGGGTCATTTTTACTGCATACCTTGTTACCTAGCAACAAGCTACACACCCAGCTGCACAAAGAATGAGAGCTATGCGGAGAATTTGGCTTGTAGGCACTCAGAAATGAACATCACCTCCAGCCACCGACTCTGAAACCTGGTGGAGAGATCAGACATAACCATATAATGCTGCAGTGGAAAGAAAAAAAAACAAAAAACATATCATCCTACAGCAAAATAATTCTGAGTCATTATGAGTCTATTATGAAGACACATTTCTGACCTAGGAGAATGCAATAGTAATTGAGCTAAAAGCTGTCTGTTCTGAGATCTCCAATGGCATTGCCCTAATCAGCTGGTATGAGCAAATGCAGACCAATGTGTACTGAAGGTATAGGGCTGATGTCCATTTGTTGGCCACTAAGATCCTTACATCCATGTAAACAATGTATATGTCATTAACAATGAATTCAAGCCTTGAGGATGGCTGTTTTTAATAATATCTTATGACATTCATCCTTTTCTAGCCAGTTTGAAGCCAGTGGGCATTTAAGCACAGTGATACTGTCTAGATTAGAGGAGATCATTGCATTGTCGGTCTGTCAGCTCCTAGGATGTAGCTTGTTCAGTTACATGACGATGTATCTCTGGAGTGTGTCAGCTGCGGCTTTCCTTGCAGCCATATTGTTTCCTTTTTTCTACACTCTAATTAATCACCATCACTTGACTATAACCTGCACTCACATACTACAGTCTTCTTTTAGACTGCACCTTGACGTTGGAGTATAATCCCTAACGTCACTCCCTCTCTTTCGTTAGGTGCCAGTCTATTTTACCATCTTGGTTTGTTTACTTGCCAGCAATAGCTCTGCAGTTCTGTAATAAGAAGTGATCAGAGGTTTCCAGTCTCGATTGATGCTGTGCAACAACAAATACATTTCCAGTCCCCATAGCCACTCTGAAAGAGTAACAACATTTCCAGCTTTTATATCTAAGTGGTAAAGAATACATGTTTCAAGTGCCAAACCTTAAAAGGAATAAACCAGGATCTTGTAAATAGTTCTCCACTTACAAATTTTGTTACTGTTAAAATGAGGCAAGGGAGCCTCCCCATAAGTCATCGCCTGGCACATGTATAAACCATCTTACTTCCTTCCATGGGTAAAAATATCAGTTCATATACTTTGGGGTTGGTTTACTAAAGACAACTAGAATTTACACTTTGCATTGAAGTTTTGCCTTACGTTGCCAAGAATACCCAATCATGTGCAAGGAAAATGAAAAAAAAAAACAGTATTTTTGCTTGAACACGACTGGATGATGAAAGTTAGCAGAGCTTCACCTCATTCACTAAGCTAAGGAAACATTCCTTTACAAAGTCAACCATTTATTAGCCTTTAGAAAATAAAACCCTTTGTCTGTTGTGATCCATAGCATATCCTGACTAAGTTTGACATAGAGGTGCATTTTGAAGTCTGCCTGATGATCAAGGGCTGCTCTACCTGAAGACCAGCCAGTGACAGAGAAGGCCATTAAACTGAACAGTGTGGCGACTCTTAATGCCTGTAACAAGCCAATTGGAGGCATTCTATTGACCAATCAAACTGGGATGGTACATTCTCTGACATGTAGGGGCTGTTTATCTTTGGCTGACCGTTAGTCAACACGGCATTGGGCCGAGCATCAAATGAACAATTGTCTTTTATGAAGCGAGGATAAAATGAGCTTTTTTGGGAGCCACACTAGGATTCGTAGGAAGGTTTTCCCTGCTTCACTAAAATGCTCAAATAAAATTGTGGGTGGAGAACTGTGAGCACCTTTTAACATTGAAAGGCCAAGCCCTACCAAAGTTCAATAACATGAATACTAGAGGTCTATATTAAACATAGGCTACTGTATTTTTCAGGATCAGTGACAGTGCAGTTTCCAAACTGGAATTCTGCCTCTGCTCCACCACTGAAGTGCTTTACTTCGTAATAAGTACTCAAATGTAAGTTCAACATGGATGGTAAGATCTGTTGTAGTTGATAACAGAGATCTCTTTGCTAAACTATTAAAGTGTATCTAGAGCTAAATTAAACATTTTAGAGTTTTCACCAGAGCAAGAGGTGCAGGGAAATCTCTAGTGGGAAAAAAAAACATCTAATAGAAGAATTCCCTTCACTTTTCCCATAATTTTCTATCTCAGTGACAATGGTCACCAGGACAAATGAAGAGGTTTAAACCCCCCAGTGGAAACACAAACAGCAATTAGGGTCCTTTCACACATGCAGAGCCCGTTTCGACGGGCTCCGCTGCTCAGCGGGGATCCATCCGTTGATCCCCGCTGAGCCGACGGATAACAGGACAGTCTCTGCACTCCTTGCAGAGACTGACCTGTCAGAGCTCCATTCTCCTCTATGGAGAATCGGATGAGCACAGACCGTCTGTCCATGCTCATCCGATCCGATCCGCCAGGCGGATGGAAAATAGGGCTTCCATCCGTCTGTTTCTGGCGGATCGGAGCGGATCGGGTGTCAGTAGACATGTCACTGCTGACACCCGCTGCTCCATAGAGCACAATGGAGCGTCCGTTTGGGTCCGCCTGAAAAACTGACAGGCGGACCCAAACGGACCGTATGTGTGAAAGAGCCCTTAACCACTTCTCGACCGCCGTATGCAGAATGACGGCCGGGAAGAATGACGTCCTCAGGATAACAAGCCGCCGTGCGCCCGGGGGGGCGCGCATCGCGGCGATCGGTGGTGTGGGGAGTCAGTCTGACCCCCCGCAATGCCGATCTCGGTAAAGTGCTTCAATCCGAAGCACTTTACCATGTGACCAGCCGTAACCAATCACGGCTGGTCACAGTGTAATACAGGAAAGCCGTTTATCGGCTTTCCTGTACTCAGGTCTGCAGACCTGATGAGGGGAGAGCCGATCGGCTGCATCCCTGACAGGGAGGGTTTGTGCTGATGATTTATCAGCACAGCCCTCCCTTGGATCGCCACCCTAGACCACCAGGGAGCCTGCCCATGGACCACCAGTTATGCGCCCACCCAGGACCACCAGGGAGCCGACCAGGGACCACCAGGGAGCCGATCTGGACCACCAGGGAGACCCCCCTAGACCACCAGGTAAGTGACATACTGCTCAGGTCCACCTTCACTCAGTGCCACCTTCAGATGCCACCCTAGACCACCAGGGAATGAGCCCCTATTAACGTATATGCCCACCAGTGCCCCTATCAGTGCCCACCAGTGCCCCTATCAATGCATACCAGTGCCACACATCAGTGCGCACCATTGCCACCTACCAGTGCCCACCTATCAGTGCCACCTATCAGTGCCCAGTGCCGCCTATGAGTGCCAATCAGTGCTGTCTATTAGTGCCCATCAGTGCCACTTAGCAGTGTCCGTCAGTGCTGCATATCAGTGCCCATCAGTGCTGTATATCAGTGCCACCTCTCAGTACCCGTCAGTGCTGCTTATCAGTGCCGCCTAACAGTGCTCATCATCGCTGCATATAAGTGCCTCATCATTAGTGCCACCTCATCAGTGGCGCCTCATCAGTGCCAATCAGTACTGCCATATCAGTGCCCGTCAGTGTAGCCTCATCAGTGCCCACCAGTGATGGAGAAAATTTACTTATTTACAAAGTTTTGTGACAAAAATAGAGAATTTTTTTTTTTTTCAAAATTTTCGGTCTTTTTTTATTTCTAGCTCAAAAAATAAAAACCGCAGGGGTGATCAAATACCACCAAAAGAAAGCTCAATTTGTGGGAACAAAATGATGAAAACTTTGTTTGAGTGCAGCGTCGCACGACCGCGCAATTGTCATTCAAAGCGCAACAGCACTGAAAACTGAAAATTGGCCTGGTAGTAAAGTGTTCTAAGTGCATAGTATTGAAGTGGTTAAAGTTCTGTATGGAGGTGCAATCAAAGGCAAGTTCTATTGCTTCCCCACTCTAAGGAGAAAAAGCTTTGGCTATACATACACCTAGAAGGTGATGGACAATTTAATCAATTATGAAATATGCTGACCTATTTACAAGGACCATTCCACAAATAAAGGCATTGTAACTTAAATACTTCTTTCTACATCATTTCCATGGCTTGCTGTTCATTGCAATGATTTTCATATGACCAACAAAAGCAGCATTGATCTTGCTAAATCAATGGGCAGCAAAACAAAATAAAGTAAAAGAATCTTTATTCAGAGCCCAGAAGGGAGTTGTATATACTGTATATGCTATGCGCTACATTAGAGAACAGATATTCAATTCCCCGACAGTAAGGTTTATTTATACAACATATATAACAGTAGAGGCAGTAGCTGTAGGAAAGATGATGTTACACATCTCATCTTCCAGTATGCTTGCACCAATTGGTTTCTTAGGCCTTTATATTACACCCATGAGCTTCTGTCTACATAAAGGGACATTGGACACATCTAGATTTAAATGCTGCCATAATAAAAAAGAAAAGCAAAATACCCAAAGTGATGATCACCATAAAATTTGTAAACTGCAATTTTTCCCTAATACAATCACATCTCACATTGCACAGCACAGATTTACTGCCTTTGATTACACCTCCGTACAGAACTTGTAATGCCTCAGCTTGCTATATTTCATTTTGACACGGAAATAAATGCAAACCAGTTTCATACTCACATTCTCAGTTTTGTTAGTCTTGCATGAGAAAAAATATGATTTGATGGTTTATAAGCACTTACGCCTACAGCTGATTTTGCTGTCTTGTAAAAATATGTCAACAAAACACCATCAGCACTAAAAAGAAGGAGGAAAAACATTATCAAATGAACTACAAATCTTGCATTTGACTTCTGGCTGTTCCTATTTGTTTGAACGATCATCCACTGAAACTGGGCATACTCAAAGGTGGAGATACATTTTAAAGAGAACCTTTTGATTCCCTAAGCATTTAAACAAAGCGATACCTTCATAATCTGCTCAATCAGCTCAGCTGTCACCAGATAAACTCACATTTCTACAAATAACCACCCCCCATAGCTACTGATGTGCTGTATTCCTATTGCTGTGCAGGATCAGTGACACAAGAAATCCAGAGGCAACTTGGACATGTGGGCTGAATGACAGTCTGGCTCCACCATCTCTATGCCTTGCAAGTGGGAAGATGGTGGCGTCCCATGGAACAATACCTGGTTATCAGCAGTTCATCAGTAGCAGAATTTGTGTACACTGGTTTTGCACTAGTGAATTTTTTAAAGGCAAAATTGTTTGGCAGCAATCGTTGTTGATATGGAATAGTGTTGGTTTAAAGGGGAAGTAAAGTCAACATTATGACTTGTCCTTATTTGTATATAGACTATACCAGGGCTTGGCAAATCCCAGGCACCATGGCATCCTGATGCCTGGGCTGTTGTCAGCCCATTCTCACTGTTGCTCTGAGTAATACGCCCGCCTGAAACCTGGACACATTATTCAGAGGGGAATGTGGCTTGGAGTGGGGTCCTGGTGGGAGGGTGAGGGGAGCGGAGGAGGCGACGGCGGCACCTGACCTGTGAAGTCAGAGATGGACTGGGTAGGGGTACAGGACAGCGGCCAAGCGCCACATGAGAGGACTTACCTCAATGAGCTCATGCTGCCGATCTTTCTAATTGTCCTTTCTGTGGCCGCATTACTGTCAGCATCGGATCCTGCAGAGCCTTCGGACAGAACAGAGATGAAGGAGCGGGACCGAATCTCCAACATGGTGACTCCTCAGCAGTGCCACCAAGAACACCACATGCTAAGTGTCCTTACAGTAGTAAACAAAGCAAGCCCGCAAAGCAGCCAGCTAAGGAGCCAAACAGGGAGGGACATGTTGTTTTATGCATAAAAGCTGCCCTCTGCGTCCACTCTGCTCTCAGGCACTGCAGGGGGTGATGCACAGGACATGCAGGAGGACACAGGGAGAGTGGTGATTGCATTACTGTACCACACCCTGCACCCCATGTCTTTTGTTCTGCACTAAGGATGGGCTCGGGCTTGTTCGGAACCGAACGTGCCCGAGCCTGCCAGGAAGTGAACGCTGCACTGCACTAATCACAGGCAGTGAGACATTTCCCAGATGTGCAGCTGCAGCGATCGGGGAATGTCTCACTGCCTGTGATTAGCCCAGTGCAGGGTTCACTTCCTTATTATGCACCATTTTCCTGCACCCCATGTCCTGTGGTGACCTGCACCCTTCACCCCGTGTCCTGCTTTCTGCACCCTGCACCACATGTCCTGCACCATTCTGCACCCTGTACCTCATGCTCTGCATTCTGCAGCCCATGTCCTGCGTTCTGCACCCTGCACCACATGTCCTGCACCCCATGTCCTGCATTCTGCACACTGTACCACCCCCCTGCACATTGTACCCTTCCCCTACACCCCATGTCCTGTGTTCTGCATCCTGTACCTCACAAATTATTTGCTTTGCCTTGCCCAGGGCACTGACAACCCACGCCACGCTAAAAAAAAAACTGGCTCCTAACTTTTTTAGCTGGCTCCTAGATTCAAAGCAAATTTGTCAAGCCCTGAATTATACATTCTCCTTGTCAATCTAATAAACTTCATCCAAACCCTTTGTGTTCCTGGGATATAAATGTATACTTCTATGGTGATATAACTTGCACATGCCCAGTTCGCAACACATTCATTGCATCCTGGGAACACCGAGGTCTAAAGTGCCCTCTGCCAGGATCATCCAGCATAGAGGTTCACTCTCACAAGTCTATATTTACCTGATAAATGGTTTTACCTTGTCAACATGGTTTGGTCCACACATGAGTAGGATTTTGCTTGGATGGCCGAAATGAGAAAAGGAAAGTAAACGCTGAGACACAGACAAGATGGCATCAGTTTCAGCAAGAGAGTGGGTACAGTGGCCAACAGCAGAAAAAAAGAGCATGGGCACAAAAAAGGGATTTTATTAAAACTTACTGTAAAATCCTTTTCTCCGAGTTCACTGACAGACGCAGCTCTTCATTGACTTTGTGGGGTTTTATGTTCGTCTTACCAGGAGTTAACTAGGCAGGGAAAAGAATTCAGCTGGCCCCTCCCCTGGGGGCCGTCCTCTTTTCCTACATTAAAACCCCCCTCCCAGAGGAGCTCTCCAGTTTGTACACAAGCCGTACCAAAACAGAGCCCAGAGGGGTGGGTGCTGCGTCTGTCAGTGAACTCGGAGAAAAGGATTTTACAGTAAGTTTTAATAAAATCCCTTTTTCTCCTACGTTCACTGACAGACGCAGCTCTTCATTGACTTTGTGGGGACGTCCCCAAGCTGTGTCAAAAGAGAGGGGTGGG
>BLSH010418757.1:834865-867144 GCA_018402905.1 Glandirana rugosa | reverse complement strand
CTCCGGAATAACACTCTATAAGACATAAGATTATTGACACACTTATATGACGTACATCACCATCATAAACAATATAATTAAGGAAATAAAGTGTACGGAAAGTCCCGACAGAAATTCCGTCCCGTTTTCCCCCTCGACGGGACCCGGGACAGTAACAACACTCCGGGTTTCGTCGACGGAGTATGAACGGTTGATAGGACCAGGGAACAGAGAACCTCAAAATCAGGACACGACACAGGGTTATAGAGTCACACTTCATCACGATGATTACGACGGGTCGAATGAATGCCACCGCTATTTACATATTAATTCAGCTTATTTACATGTAAACACAGGGTCTGCAGGTCACAACAATAGGGCAGAGCTGGGCAGCATTAGTAGCACTACTTCACACTGAGATATTGGGACACAGCACAGGACTAAAACTCCAAGAGACAAGGGACCAGGATAGTTGGCAAGTATGAGGCAGCTGCTTTGGGCCTCACAACAATGACAGGGCCCAGGGCAGCTCCCCCTTTTGCCCTGCCTTAAAGACAGCCCTGAAAGGCATGTGAAATAAAGGAATTAATATAACAAATACTACCACTACATGCAGTATATTCACACAGTTATTAGAATACAGAATATCTCACAATAAGGCCTCATACACACGGGTGTTTTTTGACGCCACGTTTTTAGCGTTTTTTGCAGCTCTCCATGTTATTCAATGGCCCCATAAAAACGCCAACGTTTTTGAGCTGTAGATGGTGTCGGCGTTATTAAGCTGTAAATCGAACCCGGGACCTGCACGTTCCGAGGCTGTCGCATTTTGGGGTTTTTGACGCTGAGCCGGCAAACCGCTCACTAACACGCATTGAAGCCGTAGCGGCGTTAACCAGCGTTTTCAGGTTAAAAAATAGCAAAGGATGTTTTAAAAAAAAAAAAAACACCTATTAACGCTGACACTCACTAACGCTCATTAATGCCAATGCAAAACGCAGTCGAAAACGCAGATTTTTGCCTGACGTCGGTCCCGACGTTTTGCTATTATGCCCATGTGAATGAGGCCTAAGAGTCAGGTTTAGGTCTTTTTTCTTTGAAGTTAATGATTCATTTGAAGAATAGGCAGTGGTTGAAGTATAACTGCACCTCCACTAAACATTGTGCATTTGTACTTGTCCCAGCAGCCTATGAAAAAAATGCCGATATGCTAAATCCTGCTTCCAGCAGTATGGTCTGTGGATGTGTTTGCATCTATCCTTGCTGTGGGCAAGCCGTTCCTCAACACCAACCAAGGGTGTCGTTTGTAGACAGCAAAGCGACTCAGCACTGAGCTAAACCAGCACGTCCTCTCCAAGAAGCAGGATGTACTCAGAGGCAGAAGGCTGTAGGCAGTATTGCTAAAAAAAGGGTCTTCCATTACTAAAGTTAACTCTACATTTTTAGTAGAAGCTTCCAGGACACGCATTTTTGACTACGATAAATTCATTTTTTTAGTATGATAAATTAGTTGGCACCTAAACTACCACGATCATTTTAATAAATGTAAAGACCAAATACTTCTGACCATTTCACTGCTCTGCGGAATTATGTTTTGATCCCACAATGCAACTTTAATTAAATGGAAAAGAGACACTGGAAAATCACTTTTCACAAGGAAGCTGTTGGTGGAGCCCTTGAATTTCCACTTGTCTTTATTCTTCTTCTCTCATTATGAAAAGAGCCCTTATACATCCCGTCTTTTCCACACACAATCACGAGTATGGAGAGGTCACTTCTAATGACAAGATCAGCACATTCATCTCCTGAAATAACGGTGTGAATATACTGCTGATGTGATTGACTACAGATTGCCCTTTCTCTATCCACTTGAAAATTTAACACATCCGGGACAAACAAGAGATGAGTACAGGCACTTGGCATACAAGAGCAAAGAAAACAGCAATAAGAGAAACATGACAAAGTCATTGCTGGTTTCTTCACCTGAAAAGCTTCCCCTCATTTCACACCTGATAGCATCTAAAATGTTGGGTGATCATAACTATTATCCACCCATAATGTGTATTACAATGTTAGGTGGACTCGCCCACCTTAATAGACAACAAAGGGAAATCTGATAAAAACTGTTGTATTAAGTCTTCTAAGATTATTTTTATGGATTGCTTATACCCCATTCCCAATAAGATTGTGGTGAATAACCTGTATTGTAAAACAAGCTAATGCACATCAAAATCACATCAGTACATAAAGGGTTAATTACACAAATAAAGGCACTGAAGCCATAGGTTGGGTTCATTCAAGAAATACCCAGGAATAATACACTCTAAGGCCCTTTTCACATGGGCGCCTCCGCTACGCAGAATGCGCTTGTCATCGGGGGATCTCTTTGGTGATCCCCAGTGAGCAGATGGATGACACGTCCATGTCTATGCAGAGTGGACACGGACACAGTCCCACTTTCCTTTATGGGGCAATCGGATGGAAACTGACCGCCTGTCCGTTTCCATCCGATCTGCCAGACGGATGGGGAATAGGACCACCACCTGTCTGTTTTTGGCAGACAGGATCGGATTGGATGGAGGTGGGTTTCAGCAATGTCCACTAACATATGTTGCTCCATAGAAGAGACTGGAGGGCCTGATCAGGTCCGCCTGAAATGCAGGCGGATCTGATCGGACAGCCTGTGTGAAAAGGGCTTAAATAAGTAACAGGCAAACTCCAAACAGCTAACTTTTTGAATTTCATATATTTCTATAAGGAAGCATCATATAAAGACATAACAAAACATGCACAGGATCTCCCCACAATTCCCCTATCTAGACCAGGCTTTCTCAACCTTTTCAACACAGAGGAACCCTTAAAATATCTTTCAGTTTTTAGGGACCCCCTGCTAAAAATGGCAATATCTACATCTCATGATACATTGGTGTGATGGTCAGTGGGAAGAAGAAGAATGCTTCTTACGCTTGTGGTCATTGGGAAGAATTTTCACCTTACAGATAGCTAAACAGATCAATGGTGTCAGTGAGTGGGAACTTATCTCGGAGGTAGAAACTGCTCATTGCTCAAGGAACCCCTAGCAACCTCTGGAGGAACCCTGATCTAGACAAAGGCAAACTGCCAGCTACAAGCAACATAAACATTTTCTATTGAACAGGGAGGAGATCCAGGCTTTGGCTTCAGCTATGCATGCCTATAAAGACCTCAGTTCTGGTAACAATAGAGTCCCTGCAATGTGTCATCTTCCATCATCATCTGAGAATGGTGGTCCATGTGTGTTTGTCAACTGGTTGGTATTGGTCATGGTTTGGGTTGACAGATTGATCAGTATAAAGACAATAAAGATGCTAAATAATGTTGGCAAGATGCGCCTGAATGCTGCGGCGGGCTCTCCAAGAGACATAAGGCATTGAGGCTTAATGCTGAAAAGATGTGAACAGCGGCTCTTTTTGAATTAGTCAGATATAAATCTATGTACCACTACAGTCTGTCTTTACTATGCACTGCTTTGGAAGAGAATTATGCTTTGATTCGTAACATAAAATTCAACTGAAAATAAAATAAAGATTATATTAAAAAAAACAGATCAATGCCTCTATGAGAACAGTGCTTCTGTGGTGGTATACCACGCACAGACAGTGGTAAATTGCAGGGCTCAAGATTTGTATGCAGAACTGCACCTTGTGTGGAACATAGTTACTAAAGTGTCAGCCACCAAAGAAAGCATGGTGAAATGGTTTGCTTGAGCTTGTATACATTCTAGTAGACATTTTAGAAAAGAAAACATTCTACCGGAGCCTTGGTAGCGTATGTAGGAGTGGGGGGGGGTTGGTAATCATTAATAGTACAAATGGCAGTCAGGCACATATAAGGTTAGTATACGTTTAGGCTCCGTTCACATCTCCACGTATGGGGGCGATAATTGCGGTAAAAATGTGCAAATAGAATCGCGGGACGCCCATCTCCCAAAAGAAGCTCCTGTATTTATTTTGGGTGACGGGTGTCACTTGATTCTGTTAACGCGTTTTTACCGTGAAAGAATCGCAGGAAAATCGTGCCCCATTTGGGGTGCTATTTGAATGCACAGGAATGCCTAGGCGCCCCACAATTTGCAGCTATTGCAAGTCGCGGGCAGAATTGCGGCGATTATGTCCACAATTCTCAACGCAGAGATGTGAACGGAGCCTCAAGCTTGGAAAACACTGTATTGGATGCATACGGGGAGGTTTGCTAAAACTGGCGCACACAAAATCTGGTGCAGCTGTGCATAGTAACCAATCAGCTTCTAACTTCAGCGTGTTCAGTTAAGCTTTGATAATAAAACCTAGAAGCTGATTGGCTACTATGCACAGCTGCACCAGATTCCGTGTGCCCCAGTTTTAGTAAATTCCCCCCCTAAATTTTAATAGGCATAACAGTAATGTAACTATAACCATAACATCCAACATTACTTCTATGTGGCCCGGGTTGGGAGGGGCTCCCCATTAGGCAAGCTGTTAAAGTGTCACTAAACTCTGGTAAAAAGAAACATTTTTATTCACTCCTGAGATGGGCTAGGAAATATAAACTATGAGATGTGAAGTGTGCAGAGCAGTGTACATGGACCCAACAGATGTGCACTGCCCATTCCAGACAAATAGAATCGGGGGGTAAAAGGAAAGGTTTGGGCACTCACAGGTGATGTTCCAGTCTGACGGCTGCAGGAGTCGGCTGCTAGAACACAATAGCTGGGACTGCAGATATGTCCATCCACATTATTTAGCGTGAATACAAGAATCAAATGATTTCCTTTGTTCAGCTAACGCAGGTCAGCTGAAAGAGGAGTATCAGTCCCCAAATTCATTTTTTTATTTAAATGCTCCCCGTCATTGTTAACACTTATACATTTGGATAATGTCACTAATGTTTTCCTTCTTGTTTGTCTGAAATCATTAAAATCTAACTTGATCTCGGAAGCAGGCAGGGTCCATCGCAGTTGTGGGCATCTGAAGCCTGCTTGTCTTTATTTCCAAGATTCGGTGCAGCTGGCTATGCTGCGCAATATTACCACTGTATGGAGTGATCGGGGTACTCTGTCCCTTTCATTCCAACTGCTAATGAACAAACGCACTCAACTAGACTGAGTATATCATTAAAAATGGGAAAGGGACTTGCAGACTATATTCACAAACAATCAGAGAGAAAGAATGATGTTCTTTGCTCATAAAGCCTCCATTTGTAACAAATATCAAGAGACACCATCTGTCCTTGCCAAACTCTTTTCACAAGAGAATGACCTATGCTGGTGCTGGAACAGCACAACTTACGAAGATTTCCATTTACAATAGCCCAGTGGCAGTCCTTTATTTTTTTTTAATTCTTTATTTATACTGTCACAGTACAAAATCGTGATTTATGGCAGTGCTACCAGTTACACATACCAGTATTGCACTGGAAGCTCCTACAAGCCGCAGTCCTTTTATATCTGACAGTGATATCCAGGAAACAATATGAGAAGTCCCTGTTGATCCACCTCTTAAGCGTAGCTTGGGCATGCATCGCCAGTAATTGGAAGCAAACACATCCGCCAACACATAGTCAATGGTTTGCCAGGGTGAATGATATACAGGCTAGTTTTATTGGGAAAAATGTTGGTGCTCACCTTAATAACTGCAATATTCATGAAAAAATGTCTGCGCCCTCCCCCTTGACCTTGCTGATTTAACATTCCTCATTTTGTCTCCCCTTCTTCTTTTACCTCCACCCCCCATCTTGATTTTCTTCTAAGTTTGTTCCATTTCTTAGCCAACTCCTCTATCCCCACCCCTCTTCCTACTTCTCAATGTGGAGCATTTTCTTTTTTGGGCATGATAAAACAGAAATTACAGTCGGATGACTTCCATTGCGGTCCATAGGAACCCGTAGGAATATCTTTGAGAGGCCCTGGCAGGGTATACAGCCAAAAGCGATATTGACCTTTTTTGAATACAGGTCCATTATAATTGGTAAGCAGGCATTTTTACCATTCTAAGGTGGTGGTGTCTTCTGTGGACTTTTGCACATGGGGATGGATGTTGTCTGCACGATTTCTCAACTTAAGTCACATAGGAAGAGGATTTTACTCTAATAATATTCTCATATTTTAATATCTTGAGTCACATACAGGAGGTTTTCACCCTATAATATCTCTTTGGACTTGATACCTGGAACTTTTCACACATATTATAAACCACTTTTTCACTGTGCTTGCTACAATAATAATTGTTAGCACGACTCTGTTTCTATATATGTTTATGTCTAACTGTGCCTATATCAAATGGTAGAGTTGCGGCTTATATCACCGTTTGGTAGAGCTGCACGATTAATAATTAAAAGATTGCGATCTCGATCCATCCCCCCCCCCCCCCCCGACAATCTCAACCCGACATTTCCTTGATTCTATGTGACAAGTGCAGAGCCGCTCAGAGCTGTCAAAAAACAAAAACAGGCAGTCTGCCAAGTTTCAAAACATTCTCAGTAAACTATAAACATTGCAATGTTTTGTTCTAGATCAAAGGGATGAACTTCGTCTGTAAAATTAGGTCAGTTTACTTTTTCTGGCACTTGTTGATTTCAAGTTAAAATCATTATTTTTTTACTAGAAAACTACTTAGAACCCCCAAACATTATATATATATTTTAGCAGAGACCCTAGAGAATAAAATGGTGATCGTTGCAATATTTTATACCTCCGGTATTTGGGCAGTAGTCTTTCAACCGTAATTTTCTGGGAAAAAAGACACTTGCAAAAAAAAAAAAAAAACAGTGAAGTTAGCCCAATTTTTTTGTATAATATGAAAGATGATGTTACGCCACAAGAATCATGACCTTTATTCTAAGCAAAAAAATTGTGATTCTCTTTTTGGCCAGAATCATGCAGCTCTACTGTTTGGATTTTTCTTTTATATATGGTTTTATTTATTTATCAAAAATGAAAGCAGAGTTCCACCCAGTTAAAAGTTAGCAGCTACAAAAAGTGCTGCTGACTTTTAACAATCGGACACTTACCTGTCCCAGGCTCCAGCGATGGGACCGCCCGAGGGCTCGCTCTTCTCCCATTCCCCTTGGTGGCGCCGGCATCACAAGTGTGGGCCAAAGCCGGGCGCGCACACGATGCACTTTGTGAATGGCCGGCGTATCTTCTGGGACCTGTGACGTATCCCAGAAGATCGCCGGGTGGAAATGGGATTAGGTGAATTTCCTACCGGCTCCGCGGCGCCAGGACAGGAAGTGCAGCTGGGACCATGTTACCCCCCAAAAAATGACATGCCAATTGTGGCATGTCTGGGGGTCACCTCCCCTTAAAGCGGAAATTCCACTTTTGGGTGGAACTCTGCTTTAAGAAGCGCAGTTTTTTCCCTTTAGAAAATACATCTTTAACCAGCTCGCGTCCGCGCCATAGCTGAATGATGGCTACAGTGCGGCTCTAAAATGCCGGGAGGCCATCAATAGACGTCCTCCATTTTGGCTCACGCTGGGCGCGCACCCACCGCCGCGAGAGTGTGCCCGCGGGTCGGGCGGACCCGAGGTCCGCCGGAGACCCGCAAACTCCTCACACAGAGCCAGAATGGGGAACCGCCAATGTAAACACGACGGTTTTCCGTTCTGTGAGGGGGGGCATGCCAGATCTACTGATCCCTGTCACTGGGATCAGTTAAATCTGTCATGCCCCTGCCAACCCCGCCCCCCCACAGTTAGAACACGCCCAGGGAACACAGTTAACCCCTTCACTGCCCCTTGCAGGTTAACCCCTTCACTGCCAATGACATTTATACAGTAATCAGTGGACATTTAAATTTCTGATCGCTATATAAATGTCATTGGTCCCAAAAAAGTGTCAGAAACGTCCGACATGTCCACTGCAATCATGCAGTCCTGATAAAAATCACAGATCGCCGCCATTACCAGTAAAAAAATTAAAATAAATAAAAACACCATAAACCAATGACCATAGTTTGTAGACGCGATTACTTTTGCGCAACCCAATCAATATACGCCGATTGCAATTTTTTTTACCAAAAATATGTAGAAGAATATATATCGGCCTAAACTGATGAATATATATATATTTTTTTTTTTTTGGATATTTATTATAGCAAAAAGTAAAAAATATTGTTCTTTTTTCAAAATCATCGCTCTTTATTCGTTTATAGCGCAAAAAAAATAAAAATCACAGAGGTGATCAAATACCACCAAAAGAAAGCTCTATTTGTGGCAAAAAAAGGACGCCAATTTTGTTTGGGTGCAACGTCGCACGACAGCGCAATTGTCATTCAAATAGTGACAGCGCTGAAATCTGAAAATTGGTCCAGGCAGGAGGGGGGTTTAAGTGCCCAGTAAGGAAGTGGTTAATACAATGCTACAAAATTGTTCTGTTGTAGAATTATAATTAATAAATTGCTATGAAACTGTATGTCTATGTGATAGTGTCAGTGGATCGTTTGTGATGCGAATGCCTCCATGTTTACTGTAGCTTGCTCCCGAATAGACTGGCACTACATTAATAAGTAAAAAATTCCCACAAAGGATGAAGCTGACCCAACTGATCTGACTTAACCCTTTAATGGGAAATGATTCATACATGAAATATGGATAAAAACAGATGTCTTAATTCGCTGTGAGAAAGTCTGGAAAAACCAAGGAATGTGCAAAGCTGCCGCTGCTATATGGAGAACCGCAGAAAAATGAAAACCCCCTTCCAAGATTTTCTCAGCATGAGGTATTATTGCAGTACTTAAATTACTCACCGAGTCTGAATGCAAAGTCTGATTCACCGCAAAACCTCCAGCTGAAAGATACAGGCCTCGGACAATAAAACATGAGACGTTTCGCTGTGTACAGCTTGGCACAGATCAACAGAAACAGTCTGCAGTTCAGAGCTTAAATTAGCCTTTGTTTTAACCACACTCACTTCTCCCTGATGCTGAGTGACATTATTAATGCCATGCCGTCAATCACTTCAATCTGTCGATTAAGCATCAGATTCCTCTTTATTGAGCTGTGTGCTTATTTTGCTCTAGTGTGACAAGCGCCGTGTCACCTCAGACAAGGAGATTTATTTAACAGTTAAGATAATGGAGGAATGGCATGTCAAGGTAGGATATCAAATGCAGGCTTTTCAAATCCTGCCAACTGGACCAGATCACCGGCTACTAACACTTTACAGGAGGCTGCTTAATCTTCCAGGCTCTTTTCCATTTTGACAAGCTACTTGTATGTGTCAAAGACTTTTAGCAGCTATGCACACTGATCTTGGACCCCGTACATTCTATCATAATTCTATATCTGAAAGTGGGAAAAACAGCACCATTTAAAGGGGAACCATGCTATGTATTGCTTGTAGTCACATACAGTAGCTATATAACATTGCATTACAGTTATAAAAAAACAAAAACTGTGATGCTTTCCATACATTTTATATTGTCCCTAGTTCAGACAAGATTTAAAAAAAGAGACATTTGAATGCTTGCATCTTACCACTCTTTGTCATGCTATAGATCAGGGGTTTCCAAACTGCGGCCCTTTCCTTGCCTTTATCCAGTCCTTGGAGCACTATTCCATTCACTGACAACAACAATGGGGCATAATTCCTGTCACTGACACCAACAATGGGCACTATTCCTCCCATTGACACCATCAAAAGGGCACAGCTCCTTCTATTGACACCAACCATGGGGAACAATTCCTTTCATTGACGCCAATGGCAGGGCAAAATTCCTTTCATTGATACCAATGATGGGGCACAATTATTTTTCATTGATACCAATGATTGGGCACAATTCCTTTCATTGATACCAATGATGGGGCACAATTTCTTTCATTGATACCAATGATGGGGCACAATTCCTTTCATTGATACCAATGATGGGGCACAATTCCTTTCATTGATACCAATGATGGGGAACAATTCCTTTCATTGACGCCAATGGCAGGTCAAAAATTCCTTCCATTGATACCAATGATGGGGCACAATTCCTTTTTCATTGATACCAATGATGGGGCACAATTCCTCTCATTCATACCAATGATGGGGCACAATTCCTTTCATTGATACCAATGATGGGGCACAATTCCTTTCATTGACACCAATGACGGGGTACAATTCCTTTCATTGATACCAATGATGGGGCACAATTCCTTTCATTGATGCCAATGATGGGCACAATTCCTTCCATTGTTACCAAGGATGGGGCACAATTCCTTTCACTGATGCCAATGATGGAGCACAATTCCTTCCACTGACACCAACGATGGGACATGACAGCTGAGAAGCATAGGTGCGTTTTAACCAGTTATTGCAAAACCTTTCCCTTGCCCCCCCAAAAAGACACCAGGACGATTTAAGTTAGAAATAAGGCAAGGCCACAGCTTTATTGAACTTACCAACTGTAACAATATTCAAAATACCACATAACAATGCCAGTCACAGTTATACCGTGAACATCCATAACTAAATACAGATAGTATAAGAGGCCTGTCTCCACCATCAGTACGAGGCAGGCATTAAAATGATCCCAAAATTAAACTTGAGGACATGGCCCATAAAGCAATATCCATCGCAGGCCAAGTAAAACCCGCCAATAAAGCTGTGACAAAACTCACAACGGGCGGCTGGGTGGTCAAGTCTTGTGACGTCAGAATCTCCTCAGAGTGGTGGGACATGCACTTTCATAGCCTTTATTTAGAGTTCAGGCTCCACCCAATCACCCCGTGCCTTAGTGGCCAATCCCATCGGAGCCACTTGACGTCCCTGCTTTAGGTTAACTCCCATGTAGTTGCCAAGCTTCCAGCAGTCAAGGCTCCCTTTCCCTAGGAGGGAGGGGGTCAAGGGGCCTTCACTAATCCTCCCACTGCATGCCAGGATATTTTCTACTCCCATTGGCCACAGGCCTGCCCCCCTAAAGTCTGAAGGACACTAAACTGCCCCCTTGTTTAGAAAGTTTAGAGATCCCTGCTATAGATGAAAATATATATACTCACATGTAGTTTAATATGATGTAAAGCAAATATTTAATGCTTTGCAATTTGTAAGCTGTGCTCTCAATCGGCATTATATAGTAGAATGGGCCTGGCAGGGAACTGGACTACATGTCAGCTTTTTTCCCAGGGAAGAAAGTTAGAAAATTTAAAACAGAAGTATGGGAATCAGGGTTTTGTAGAATCATACTTACCTAGCTGGATGCAGCATCAGACCAATGCTGATCACTCGGTTCCCAGAGATCCTGAGCAGAGAGCTGGTGACTGTCACACTGGCGCACTGGGCTGTGGAGCGTCAGCAGCGACTCGGTGAGCCGAGTGCCGGTCCAGGCATGTGGGCAGATCCATATGGTCGCGATCTTGCCTGAGCCTGGCCTGGCTCTGTAACGTCAGCCAACAGCGGTCTTCAGCCCACTATCAGTTGAAAAAGGAGTGCAGAACGAACTTTGGCTGCACTTCTCCTTTAATGTTTGTAATTTTAACAGCTCCTTCTTTTAAAGAAATATATACTGTTTTTTAGACTAGATTTATATTATCAACTTAAAGCTGTCCTTCATTACGTAGCCATCCCCCCGATGATGGCTGCGGGAACCTGGGAGAGACAGCCGGCTCCTGATGATGCAACAAAGGAAATGGGATGTGGATTACAATAGACAGCGCTGGGCATGTTAATATGTTTAATAAGAATAACAGGGAGACTGGTAAGAAGGGACGGAAATAAAAAAAAGGGGGGGGGGTTTGCAGTTCCTCTTTAAAAGGGTCAAAACACTGAAAGCTGCACTCAAGCAGGAAGGAAGAAAAAAGTCGCCAGAATTGCAAAGTTTCCCTTGCAGCTGATTCTTCCTTATCATGCCTTTTGCTGCCCTGCCTGTGAAGAGGCGGCCATTGAGGCAGGGCTTAATGTTAGAGACAGCAACAAGAACAATAAGCAGCACAGTACTGACAACAACAAACCAATTTGCAAATCTCCTGAGACGGGCAGTCAAAGGCAGCAAAGTCTTAAGCCGGCCGAACGTGGATCAAAATTCAGGCACTTCAACAAAATTTCAATCTATGAATGGGCTAGTTTGTTGCACGCAAGTCAATCTATCGATTGACTTGCGTACAACCAGCCTGTTTGGTTTTTCCCAAACGATCATAGCAGGTAACACTGATCATTGTACCCGCTGACATTTGGGCTGTGTGTATGGCAGCCGGTCTGACAGAAGCCGGCTGTCAAAGGCTAATGACTGCAAAACAAACGGCTCCCGATGGCTGAGAGCGCTTACCCGAGTGCTCTGGCGGGAGGGCCCTGTCAGAACACAATAGCACAATAAGAGAGATCACTGTACTAACATTGGATTGTTGGTACAGCGGCTCCGACCTGAGCTGGCAGGTTTTTTTTTTCGTTCAACCCAAAAAACCTAGTTGTGTATACGAGGCTTTAGATTTCACACCACAGATGACCAAATTATGAGGCTGGTGCCTATGCACCTTCACATACCAGGAAGTACATTGCTATTGCTCAGGAGGAATTCCAGACAAAAGGCACATTTTTTTTAGGGTACTGCTTAGAATATGTTCTACACAACACAGCAAATCTTTGAGTTCCACTTTAACCACTTGCCGCCTGCCCACTGTCAAATG
The DNA here is from genome assembly GCA_018402905.1 of Glandirana rugosa. Classification (NCBI taxonomy): domain Eukaryota; kingdom Metazoa; phylum Chordata; class Amphibia; order Anura; family Ranidae; genus Glandirana; species Glandirana rugosa. The sequence goes on along the minus strand of BLSH010418757.1, from coordinate 854,544 downwards.
GTGGAGGGGTGGTGCGGCTCTCGTTCTTGGAGTTGCCAGGACACGGCGCGACCCCAATCTGTGTAAAGAGCCGTGGTCAAAGCCGGTCACATGTAAACGATGAAGTGCCAGTAATCGGCGCTCCTCACCTCACACTGACAGAGTGTGTGTCGAGGAGAGCTGATCAGCAGCATCTCCTCACAGAGGACATATAGGAATGTAATCAGGGCACTGTTCATCAGTGCCCTGATTACCATTAGTGCCACCAGTGCCAGCAACCAGTGCCCATCCCAGTGCCAGCAATCAGTGCCCACAAGTGCCCACCAGTGCCAGCAATCAGTGCCCACAAGTGAATCACTTTAGTGATGCCAGTCAGTGCTGGCTATTAGTTCCACCTATCAACGCTGCCCATCAATGCCCATCACTGCTGCCCATCAATGCCCACCAGTGCTGCCTATTTGTGCCCACCAGTGCTGCCTATCAGTGCCACCCATCAGTGCCCACCAGTGCCCATAAGTGTGGCATATTTGTGCCTCATCAGTGCCACCTAATCAGTGCCCATAAATGCCACCTCATCAGTGCCCATAAGTGCCGCCTCATCAGTACACATCAGTGGATAAAAAATACTTATTTACAAAATTTACTGACAAACACTAAGAAAAACTTTCTTTTTTTTTAGCAAAAAATAAAAAACCCAGCATTAATTAAATACCACCAAAAGGAAGCTCTATTTGTGTAAAGAAAATGATAAAAATTTCACATGGTTACAGTGTAGCATGACTGCGCAATTGTCATTTAAAATGTGACAGCGCTGAAAGCTGAAAAATGGCCTGGGTAGGAAGGGGGTAAAGTGCCCAGTATTGAGGTGGTTAAAGAGTAACAATGGCAATTTTGTAGCAGCAATCTATAGGAGCTACAGAATTCCTCTCTTCAGAGATTCTGTTGCCAGGAAAAAAATGAATTGCAATCATTGAAAGTTTATGTCATAGAATTTCTAGCAATTTATAAGCTCAGTCACTGAGCAACTACCTTGCAACATTTGTGGCTAGTGTCAGAATTTCCAGATGAATTTGCTACCCAATTTATCCAAGGCAGCTGCTTGGGATCATGACACACCAGCGGTTTGCAGCTGCCTAGATAAGCGTACCAATTAGCTACAGCAGCCACTCCATAGCTAGCTACAAATTGCCAGAGAAAACAAGCAAATGGATTTGTAGCTGCTAGTGTGAGGTGCACTACCATTAAATGTTATAGAAAGAGCGTTTTCATGAAAGTACATCAAAGATGAAGCCATTTTTTTTAATGCACCACACCTAAAATGCATGTAAAACACACGCAAGATGAGTGTCCTTGGCCATTTTTCACAAGCTTTCGTACAGACATTTAAGAAGGGGGGGGGGACTTTAAATGAGGCAGTGACTGGGTAATGTCACATGCCTCCATCCCTGGCACAATGGGGGAATTTGGGACTTTAAATAAACCATATGGCCATACGGTAATGCAAAGAAAATGAATATATAATAGCATTTTCTATTGGTACATATACACACGTTGAGCCATATCAAAATACAGTGAATAAATAGTATTGCTCATTAATAGCACATGGTGCATTTATTTTCCTCATTAATGTACACACAGCACCCCATATTGACAAAAAAACACAGAATTGTTGACATTTTTGCAAATTTATTAAAAAAGAAAAACTGAAATATCACATGGCCCTAAGTATTCAGACCCTTTGCTGTGACACTCATATATTTAACTCAGGTGCTGTCCATTTCTTCGGATCATCCTTGAGATGGTTCTACACCTTAATTTGAGTCCAGCTGTGTTTGATTATACTGACTGGACTATATAAGACCTTACAGCTCACAGTGCATGTCAGAGCAAATGAGAATCATGAGGTCAAAGGAACTGCCTGAACAGCTCAGAGACAGAATTGTGGCAAGCCACAGATCTGGCCAAGGTTACAAAAAATCTCTGCTGCACTTAAGGTTCCTAAGAGCACAGTGGCCTCCATAATCCTTAAATGGAAGACGTTTGGGATGACCAGAACCCTTCCTAGAGCTGGCCGTCCGGCCAAACTGAGCTATCGGGGGAGAAGAGCCTTGGTGAGAGAGGTAAAGAAAAACCCAAAGATCACTGTGGCTGAGCTCCAGAGATGCAGTCGGGAGATGGGAGAAAGTTGTAGAAGGTCAACCATCACTGCAGCCCTCCACCAGTCGGGGCCTTATGGCAGAGTGGCCCAACCGAAGCCTCTCCTCAGTGCAAGACACATGAAAGCCCGCATGGAGTTTGCTAAAAAACACCTGAAGGACTCCAAGATAGTGAGAAATAAGATTCTCTGGTCTGATGAGACCAGGATAGAACTTTTTGGCCTTAATTCTAAGCAGTATGTGTGCAGAAAACCAGGCACTGCTCAACACCTGTCCAATACAGTCCCAACAGTGAAGCATGGTGGCGGCAGCATCATGCTGTGGGGGTGTTTTTCAGCTGCAGGGACAGGACGACTGGTTGCAATCGAGGGAAAGATGAATGCGGCCAAGTACAGAAATATCCTGGACGAAAACCTTCTCCAGAGGACCTCAGACTGGGCCGAAGGTTTACCTTCCAACAAGACAATGACCCTAAGCACACAGCTAAAATAACGAAGGAGTGGCTTCACAACAACTCCGTGACTGTTCTTGAATGGCCCAGCCAGAGCCCTGACTTAAACCCAACTGAGCATCTCTGGAGAGACCTAAAAATGGCTGTTTACCAACGTTCACCATCCAACCTGACAGGACTGGAGAGGATCTGCAAGGAGGAATGGCAGAGGATCCCTAAATCCAGGTGTGAAAAACTTGATGCGTCTTTCCCAAAAAGACTCATGGCTGTGTTAGATCAAAAGGGTGCTTCTACTAAATACTGAGCAAAGGGTCTGAATACTTAGGACCATCTGATATTTCAGTTTTTCTTTTTTAATAAATCTGCAAAAATGTCAACAATTCTGTGTTTTTCTGTCAATATGGGGTGCTGTGTGTATATTAATGAGGAAAATAAATTAACTTAAATGATTTTAGCAAATGGCTGCAATATAACAAAGAGTGAAAAATTTAAGGGGGTCTGAATACTTTCCATACCTACTGTACATATCGCTACACCACCGTGGTGTGGGTGGTGTTCGTTGGTAACCTAGACCTCTCAAAGTGATATAAGAAGTCCATAATAAATCATGATTGTAAAAGCAAGTATGGTCAGATGGTAGTAATAGCGTAGTTTTGGGGAAAAAAAAGGCTCTACACATTTCGTGGGTTCTTTCCACTCATCAGGAGCCAATGTAGGGTACATATACTTGTATCTGCAAAAAAGTGCATATATATGTAATCTGGAACTTAGATGCAAAAAAAGAGAGGGGAAGGAAAAGGGGAAAGGGAGAATCCCCTCTGGTTACTCACGGGTTAGCTATAGGTTTCAGATGGGGTGCCGAGAGGCGAAGACATAGTGGAGGACACATCGGGGGACCCGTCACACGCTGCATGAGTGTGGCCGCGGGTCGGGCGGACTCGATGTCTGCCGGTGACCTGCGATCGCCTAATACAGAGGAAGAACGAGGTACTGGGAACGATGTAAACACGACGGTTCCGCGTTCTGTCAGGGGACATGATCCAGCCCAGCCCACACACAGTTAGAACACAGTGAGGGAACACATTTAACCCCTTAATTGCCCCCTTAGTGTTAACCCCTTCCCTGCGAGTGACATTTATACAGTAATCAGTGGCTGTTTTTAGATCTGATCGCTGTATAAATGTCAGTGGTCCCAAAAAAGTGTCAAAAATGTCCAATATGTCCTCCGCAATATCGCAGTCCCGATAAAAATCACAGATCGCCGCCATTAACAGTAAAAATAAATAAATAAATAAAGATGCCATAAATCAATTCTTTTGCGCAAACCAATCAATAAAACGCTAATTACGAGATTTAATTTACCAAAAATATGTAGAAGAACACATTTTGGCCTAAACTGATGAATACATTTTTTTTGGATATGTATTATAGCAAAAAGTAAAAATTATTGTTTTTTTTTTTTTTCAAAATTGTGGCTCTTTTTTTGTTTATAACACAAAAAATAAAAACCGCAGAGGTGATCAAATATCACCAAAAGAAAGCTCTATTTGTGGGAAAAAAGTTGGGTACAACATTGCATGACCGCACAATTGTCACCTAAAGCGATGCAGTGCCGAATCGCAAAAAGTGCTCTGGTCAGGAAGGGAGTAAATCCTTCTGGGGCTGAAGTGTTTAAACTGTAAAATGGTTCAACTGTTCCTCCATGTTTAACAATTACTATTACGTTAAGAGTACAAATTATTATCAGATGAATGGCAAATACTGTATTTGCCATTCTTCCAATATAAATGTTGTTTGACACATTCTGTATGATAACTTTTTGATTTTACAAATTATCAAAAAAATTAAAAAAATTATGGAAAAAAAACAGCTAATCAAGCACAATATGTGCTTGATTAGCTGTTTCCTAGCTATAGCGGGGAATGACAGCTCTAAAGCCAGAAATGCTCAGAGCTGAGCGCTTCTTGCTTCATACCTAGCAGAGGAAATGTTGTTTGACACATTCTGTATGATAACTTTTTGTTTTTACAAATTATCAAAAAATTTTTTAAAATTATGGAAAAAAAACAGCTAATCAAGCACAATATGTGCTTGATTAGCTGTTTCCTAGCTATAGCGGGGAATGACAGCTCTAAAGCCAGAAATGCTCAGAGCTGAGCGCTTCTTGCTTCATACCTAGCAGAGGAAATGTTGTTTGACACATTCTGTATGATAACTTTTTGTTTTTACAAATTATCAAAAAATTTTTTAAAATTATGGAAAAAAAACAGCTAATCAAGCACAATATGTGCTTGATTAGCTGTTTCCTAGCTATAGCGGGGAATGACAGCTCTAAAGCCAGAAATGCTCAGAGCTGAGCGCTTCTTGCTTCATACCTAGCAGAGGAAATTGAGGAATGGATTTTCCCAGAGCTATATTTTTGCCACCCTAGACACAGAGGGGCTAATCACGTGCAGTTTAAATAAACAGGAAACTGCTTTTCACATAATTGGATGATTTAAGTGAATTTTGACTTAATTTACTGAGAGCAGATTCCTTTAACGCCTTTAGTAAATCAGCCTCATGGTCTTTTTTTCTGTTATTATAAATCTGTTCTTCTGTTACCAGTACATTGCCTGGCTTTGGTAATCTATAAACATTATTTAAAGGAAAGGTGGATGTTTTCTCCAAAGTTCACTTTCAAAAAGAAAACCATATTTGAAATGTAATAGGTTTGTATTAAAACCTTACAGTCATTCTGAAAAATATTGTATTGTGATAACTGTATGCTCACAATACATGCAACGATAATATATTCAATATACAAAATTAATATTTTTTTTCAAATGCCTTTTTAATAATTTTTCATTTTCATGCAGACCAAGCTGTCGAGCAAAAGTGAGACTGATGGGGGTTGACACAAACTATAACACTGCTAAAAAAAACACAATTATTTAAAGAATATTTAAAGAGTTTGTTAATCAAAAAAAATGCTGCTCCTGTCTCTTTAATGTGCAATAAGCAGCATGGTGCTTTTGCTTTTTAAATTATCCCTCTGCATCCCCCAAAATATCTGTTTGATAATGCCAGGTCATGACTTTCCCCCCGAGTGCTGACTCCCCTATCATATTAGCTGATGTCACTTACCTGGTGGTGGAGCCTGGCTTATGCAGTGGGCAACCTCGCTCACGACCCTGATTCGGGAACCCCTGGTAGAGTAGACAGGAGGTTTGGGAGTGCAGGGAAGCACGAGGGTTGGAATGGGTTACTGGTGGTAATGTGATGGTCCTTTGATGAGCTTGTACGGACAGAAGCGTAGTGGTGCAGGCCGGGTCGGTAGCAGGCTGGTGGTGCGGTACAGAAGGAGCAGGCAGGAGAATAGTCTGGCACAGGCAGAGTTCGTTAACAGGCGGGCAGCAAAGGTACAAGGGAGCAAGCAGAAGAGTGGTCGTGGAAGCAGAGGTCAGTGCAGGCGGAGATCAGAAGCAGGGTCAAGACAAGCCAGGTCACAGGAACAGATAATCAGATAACGGGTCTCTCAGGAATACACAAACACTGTAGAACAGACAGCACTGATTGCAGGGTGCTGTGGGCTTAAATGGCCGTTTTGGCGCCAATGCCGGCGCATAAGCATGCGCTCTCGTGCACAGGTGCAAATTCGCTCGCACGGACGCACACGCTACGTGCGCCCGTGCATAGGCCTTCCAATGGCCCCGGATGGTTCCTTACATTGCCCCCCCCCAAGGGGCAGCCTCCGGATACCTAAACGGGCTCCATCTTCTGGGTGTCTCTTCCAAAACGCTTCCACCAGCTCCTTGGCGTGGATATTGTCTTTGGGTTCCCACGAGTTGTTTTCGGGGCCGTACCCCTTCCATTTGACTAGGAACTGGGTTGAGCCTCCCCTCTTCCTGCAAGCAAGAATAGCTTCCAACTCAAACTCCTCCTCTCCGTCCCCAAGAACTGGCAATGGTGGAGCCGTTCTCCGTCCCGGAAAGGGATCTTGAGTCACCAGCTTCAGTATGGAACACCGGGTGAACACACATGGATGGAGGAAGGGTGAGCTCATACGCACCCTAATTGATTGTCCTTTTCACAGGAAAAGGTCCGATGAACCTTGGTCCCAGTTTTTTTGGAGGGGCAAGAGAGCTTCAGGTTTTTGATTGCCAGCCAAACTCGGTCGCCTGGTTGCAGGTCCAATTCCCCTCGTCTTCCCTTGTAAAAGCCTTTTTGTTGTGCTCCTGAGTCCGGGATAGTGTCTCCTGTAAGAGTCTGTTATTCCTCCTTAAGAATTCTGAGATGTCCTGTGCCACTGGTACCGTACCTTTCGGAATCACACTGGGTAGGAACGTAGGGTGGTAGCCAAGATACGCCCAAAATGGAGATTGTTTAGTGGCTGAGTGCACCGTGTTGTTCTAGGCGAATTCGGCTACCGGTAGTAGTGAAACCCAATCATCCTGGGAGAAAGAGGTGTAACAGCGGAGATACTGTTCCAGAGTTTGGTTAGTCCTCTTCGTCTGTGGGTGGTAGGCAGACGAGAATGCCAGTTCAATCCCTAAGGCAGAGCATAAAGCCTTCCAGACTCGAGACATGAATTGCACTCCACGATCAGAGACTATATTGGCAGGGATGCCATGGAGACGGACAATTTCCTTTATGAAGGTCTCAGCTGTTTCCGTTGCAGACGGAGTGCCTTTCATATGTATGAAATGTGCCATTTTGGTGAGGCGGTCCACAACCACAAAAGATGGAGCTGAATCCGGCAGAGGGAGGTAACTCGACTATAAAGTCCATGGATATGTGGGACCATGGGCGCTCGGGAATAGGAAGAGAGTTTAATAGATCCCAGGCCTTGGTTCTACTAGTCTTATTTCGGGCACAGACTGGACAGGTGCTGACATATATTTTACAGTCCACGTCAGCTAAGGGCCACCAAAAGGAGCGTAACAACAGTTCCAGCATTTTGCGACCACCAAAATGGCCGGCCAATTTGTGGTCATGACAGAGCTCTAAGATGGTCAGGCGCAATTCCTCAGGAATGAAGATCCTGCCATGGTACCACCACAGCCCGGCTTTCATTATCAGTCTGGGATCAGGTGCCATGGTGAAGCTGCCCAGAGATCGCCTGACCCGAGGCAATAGGTCCTCCTGAGACAACAAGAAGCTCCGGGAAGGGAGCATGGTGTCTGGTGGGGCCGGACTTCCAGCTTCGCTGAACATCCTGGACAGAGCGTCCAGCTTGATATTCTTTGACCCGGGCCTGTAGGTGATGTGCAGTTGGAATCTAGAAAAGAAGAGTGCCCAGCGTGCCTGACGGGGTTTCAATCTTTTTGAAGGTTTTTGTGGTTTGTGAAGACCAGAATAGGGTGTGAAGCTCCCTCCGGCAAGTACCGCCATTCCTCCAAGGCGGATTTGATTGCCAGCAGCTCCCCAACATCATAGTTAGTCTCTGGTGGCGTGAGCTTCCGGGAGAAATAGGCAGTGGGGTGAAGAGAGGCCTTGGGGCCTCGTCTCAGAGAAAGGACCGCTCCCACCGCGGTCTCTGAGACATCCACCTCTAGAATGTAAGGCTGGACTGGATCCGGGTGCTTCAGGACAGGAGCAGAGGTGAATAACTTTTTGAGCGTCAGGAAGGCATTTTGAGCCTTGGGGGTCCACTGGAAGAGGGAGTTCTGTTTCGTAAGCTGAGTGATGGGTGCAAAACAAAGTTTGCGAAGCCTACGAAACGTTGAACCCCTTTTTTGTCTACTGGTGAGGGCCAATCCAGGAGGGCAGAGACTTTCTGTGGGTCCATAGTGACTCCTGTTAGTTGTACAAGGCCTCAGGTGTTAATAGGGAGCAGGTGTGTTAAATTTGGTGTTATCGCTCTCACTCTCTCATACTGGTCACTGGAAGTTCAACATGGCACCTCATGACAAAGAACTCTTTGAGGATCTGAAAAAAAGAATTGTTGCTCTATATAAAGATGGCCTAGGCTATAAGAAGATTGCCAAGACCCTGAGCCACAGCACGGTGGCCAAGACCATACAGTGGTTTAACAGGAGAGGTTCCACTCAGAACAGGCCTCCACATGGTCGACCAAAGAAGTTAAGTGCACATGCTCAGCGTCATATCCAGAGGTTGTCTTTGGGAAATAGACGTATGAGTGCTGCCAGCATTGCTGCGGAGGTTGAAAGGGTGGGGGTTAGCCTGTCAGTGCTCAGACCATACCCCTCACACTGCATCAAATTGGTCTGCATGGCTGTCATCCCAGAAGGAAACCTCTTCTAAAGATGGTACACAAGAACGCTCGCAAACAGTTTGCTGAAGACAAGCAGACTAAGGACATGCATTACTGAAACCATGTTCTGTGGTCTGATGAGACCAAGATAGACTTATTTGGTTCAGATAGTGTCAAGCATATGTGGTGGCAACCAGGTGAGGAATACAAAGGCAAGTGTGTCTAGCCTACAGTCAAGCATGGTGGTGGGAATGTCATGGTCTGGGGGTGCATGAGTGCCACAGGCACTGGGAAGCTACAGTTCATTGAGGGAACCATGAATGCCAACATGTACTGTGACATATTGAAGCAGAGCATGATCCCCTCTCTTCGGAGACTGGGCCGCAGGGCAGTATTACAACATGATAACGACCCCAAACACACCTCCAAGACGACCACTGCCTTGCTAAAGAAGTTGAGGGTAAAGGTGATGGACTGGCCAAGCATGTCTCCAGACCTAAACCCTATTGAGCATCTGTGGGGCATCCTCAAATGGAAGGTGGAGGAGCGCAAGGTCTCTAACATCCATCAGCTCAGTGATGTCATCATAGAGGAGTTGAAGAGGACTCCAGTGTCAACCTGTGAAGCTCTGGTGAACTCCATGCCCAAGAGGGTTAAGTCAGTGCTGGAAAATAATGGTGGCCACACAAAATATTGACACTTTGGGCCCAATTTGGACATTTTCACTTAGGGGTGTACTCGCTTTTGTTGCCAGCGGTTTAGACATTAATGGCTGTGTGTTGAGTTATTTTGAGGAGACAGCAAATTTACACTGTTATACAAACTGTACACTCACTACTTTACATTGTAGCAAAGTGTAGTTTCTTCAGTGTTGTCACATGAAAAGATATAATAAAATATTTACAAAAATGTGAGGGGTGTACTCACTTTTGTGAGATACTGCATATAAAAGCTGATCATTGTAAGCACCCGTCAGTGTTAAATGGTTTGTCTTATCCCTGTACCTGCAAGAAAGCTTGTTCTGGTGGGAGATTACATACTTACTGGCTGGATTATCACGTAAAAATATAAAAAAGCTTAAAAAAAAGATAATTAATGCAGCCATGAGATCTAAGAATTGGTAAACTGCAATATGATAAATCATTTATTTTGAGTTTAATACAGCTTTGAAGAAAAAGAAATACATTTGTTTTCTAACCCAAACAATAATGAATAAAGAAGTACTGTATGTCAAGGAAATGAACGGTGCAGATCTCATTGACCCCTGGATGAATGCTCACCTTTCCTTTAATCACATGCAGCCCATCTCCCCTCTCACTGAGGTTAAATCTGTCCATTTGGCAGGGTTCTAAAAAGAAAATTTGGTGCTGAGCTTATCCAATTCTATAAAAGCAAAAGGGGCTAAAAATACATTTGAGAAGAAAAACATTCCTCTTAAGTTTTATCTGGCACACTTATGTCAACTATGAGGCCACTGTGGGCAGAGGAATAGCAGAGCTGCAATGGAAAAAACAATTCCTCAACACTTAGAAGATTGGCATGAGCTCCTCTGGTTTATAAAGTGCATCACAAGCTCTGTGTCGAAGATTAAAGTCTAACATAAACTGTACCTTTAGGGAAACGAAAAATACTAAATTAACAGCGGTACCGGTTAGCTAACGGCAAAAGCTGTCAGCACACACCTAAAGTGGATATGCAAATGTTTACTTTCTGATAGCTGCTATATGCATAACCATAGCTACGTTGCTCTTGGCAATCCCAGGACTGGTATTTTTTTAAGTGTCTTATAATCAGTGCTGCAAATGTTAGCATGAATAAAAACAAAAAAAAAAAAAAATATATATATATATATATATATATATACATATACTGTATATATACACAATCATTTGATTCCTCCATCAACACAGTCAGTGTTGATGGGGGGAATGCCTCCTGCAGTGCTGTTGCATTCTACCGGCATGGGAGTGCTGGGAGTCTTCCCGACCAGCAGAACACAATGATTACTGCTAGTGGCTATAGTCGCTGGCATTAATCACATGCAAAAAAAAAAAAAAATCAGACAGGTTGGTTGTACCCAAGTAGAATGATGTATTAACTTGGGTACAATTGACCTGCCCAAAGATGGATCAAATATCGGCTGATCCCAGCTGAACCAGCCAAATTTCGAACCATGTATGGCCAGCTTAAGGCAGCTCATAGTTGATTTATTTTCTTTTAGTTTCATTCAACCAGCAGATTAAACGGGAAAAAAAATGACTTGATTCCCTCATCCACACATTCAAGGTGGATGGGGGAATCACTCCTGCTGTGCATTTGAATTTTGACAGCAGGGAGACTTCCCCATCATCAGAATACACTGATCAGCGATGCCGGCTATAGCCAGCGGTGCTGATTGAGCAGAAATTTGCCAACAGGGCAGTTGTACAGAAGTTGATCAGTGTGCACTCCCTTTTGGTCCAGGGGCTGTCTTTGGTTCAGGACTCCTTCCCCTAGAGACAGATTGCTGTATGAACAGTGCATATGAAAAGGCACTAGAAGAGTGTCTACTTGGACCTCAATGATCTGACTAGGCTGTTGCCTGACAGAACAATAAAAAAGAAAAAGCAATTCCGCAAAGAGTAATGAGCTGGTAACACATCACTAGACCTATAGTGCATAAACAATAATATATAACAAGTGTAGCGCTAAAACCAGAAAGAATACCAGTGAATGTGCCATATATCGGGTGAGGACCGCGCGAGCACTGTCAGTTGTTGTTTTTAACCTTTTATGCCGGCTTTTTTACTACATGCTTGTAAGTGCAACTTTTTTAAATTAATTAAATATTTTAATCAGAGTCACACTATGTGGAGTTTTTTTCCCTACATACCTCTGTGAGTACGTGACCACCTTTCCGGATACCAATTGGAACCCACACCCTAACGTGGGTTGGCCTCCAGGATCGTGATCCACCATCCTGATCCTTTCGCTGCTGCAGGAGGAATCCATGTGGGATATTATCCCAACAAGCGTTTCTGACCCACGGTACCATACAGTACGCGAGTCCGACATAGTTGATAAGTGTACAACCTTACTATCTCGAAGCGCATTTGTGCTGTACATCTGCCATTTGGAGTATCATCATTTTCACTGAAGCTGATTACTGGACCTCTGCACAGTTTAAGAAATCTCAGATCACCCTTAGTGACTTTTGAGTGTGCTATCCATGTCTATCTATTCAGTCATCAAAGTCATCGTTGTGATAGCGCTATCACAACGATGACTCCAGTGAATAGATAGACATGGATTTTCAGACAGCTGATGGGGTTCAACTGCAATGATTGCAGATCTGGATACTAAATCCATCACTGGATCACTGGGCTGCGGGACAGTATGGCAATACCCTCCCTAGTTGCCACATGATACTTATTTATTTTGTTTGTTCACTGGAGTCATCAAATACTTCCTTGTAAAAGTGCAGAACTTCAATATATGACTGGCTCCTTGCCAGAGAGATCACTCCCTTTGTTGAGGATAATTTAGTAGGGCACTGTATGGGGTTAGGGTGGAACATCTATTTCTCTGCCCTTCCTCTCCCCCTTCACCTATCATTGGATACAGATGAACAGCGGGTAGCCTGTTTTTGGAATCTTTGGATGCTTTTAGACTGATTAGTTTGGATGCAAATGTCTTCTTTCACGATATTGCTAAATCATATGACCACTTTCCCCTGAGGAAGAACTTTTTCGAAACGCGTTGGATTCCCTTTGTTTTCTTTGAAACAGAGAGTGGTGGTTGTATCAATATTACTGTTTCTGTATTTTAAATGTATGTTGTAACCAGTATGCATTCCATGTATGTACCTGTATGTATCTTTTTTGTCTATGTGTAGCACTATGTTTGGGCAGTTTAAACATGAAATAAAAATTGTAATTTTTATGATTATACTGGCTTACTCTCATGGAGTTGGGCTCCCCTTAAAAGTCTCAAGTGGGGTTTTCCACTAATCTGTATCATAGGGATGTGGGTAGACCCTCCTTCTTTGATGTTTGATGCACAGCAATAACCATTTTGAAAGGAATACCAGATGTCCTCTTCAGATGTATCCCTCTAATTTTCTGTTTCAGTGACAATTCTAACATGTTGTATTTCCCAAAACATTCTATCCTGGCAACAATGATCACTAAGAAAAATAGAGAAGGTTAATCTCCCCAGCGAGGACACAGACAGTAAAAAAAAAAAAAAAGTTTATGGGGTTTTAATCCTTCCCAACTCAATCCCAAATTAAAAGAAAAGTCTTGATATACATTATAATTTAAAGCCTTCACTAGCCATGTAGTATTTTCCAGATTAGGTTCCCACTAACATCTAATGTTTGAGAATGTGAGAGAAGCACATTGCCGCACCACGGGTCACAGAGGCCAAAAAAAGATTTTAATTAAAGTGTTACTAAACCTAGGACCCTGCATTCACTCTATCTGGTCTCCCACAGTACACAGAACATGGAAATGCAATTATTTTAGTAAGTATAAACTGCTAAATACCTTTTCTCATCAGCAGTATATAGCACTCTTGAGACTTCTACCAGTGTCTGGTTAAAGCTTGTAGGAGGAGTTTCATTCTCCTCTGACTGTCCTGAGGATTGCAGGACCCCTGACCCTCTGTCTGCAGAGCGCTGATTGGCCCTGTGCCAATCACATGTACCCTCCTATAGAGAAGGCTCTATCAGGAGATGGATTGGGGACTGTGGAAGAAGGGGGGGATCAGAGAAGACAGGATCAAACAGCCTTTTTACACAGGGAGGATTACCCCCTTCCACAGTGAGTATAATAAGCATGCTTTACTGCATACACAGACTAATTTTAGTGTTGTGGGTTTAGTAACACTTTAATTATCAAAGCAAAGCAGCATCTATAAGCACTTGTATCTGTACAGATGGCAAGAATTGTGCTGCAATTGAGTGGGTGGGATGTATTTGGTAGCAAGTGAAAAGAACATGTTATCCCTGAAGTTGTGTTGAAAGGCGAACAAATGACTGAACTCAGTTTTGAGCGACTTTGACCAAGTTGTAATGGCAAGATGACTGGGTCAGAGCATCTCCAGAATTGCCGCTCTTGCAAGATGTTTCCAGTCTGCTTGGTCAGAACCAACAAAATAGTGGTCCAAAGAAGGAAAACTGGCAAACGGGTGACAGTGTCGTCACCTAGAAGAGGAGAAGGGGAAACACGGAGGCTGCCTGGGAGCAGATCATCTCACCACGAGATGAGAGGAAGACCAGACAGGAGTGAGGGGGCTGCTGCTTCTTGGTCAGTGTGACGGACCTGCCACAGCTCCAAGTCGGTCGTTTGTGGACATCCCACCAGAGAGGGACCCCAGGTGCATCTCCAGGTATTCCTGAAGATGTGAGGCGTTCCAGTTGCTTGGTAGCCAGCCGGGCCATCTGAAGAACCTGCCTGCCAGGACATCTCCTTTGGGCCTTGGTCGCAGGATTGGTGAGCGGGCACCTACCCTCCTTAAAGACACTGCATTCAGACAATGTTGCTTTATCTGTGTCTACACCTGTAGAACCTGTGTTACACTTACACCCTGCCAAGCAGTCACATTATCCATCTTGCTTACCAGGATACTGCCAGCATACTGTACATCACTCTTGCCTGCCAGGGTATCTTCAAATACACTTTGCTCATCCTTCCACCTGCCACCAAGTGCACCAACGCAGAGCTAGCTGAAGATAGCGGACATTTCCATTGTGAGGACTTTCCTGTTTCTTCTTCATTTAGCAGTGACTTAGTGGTCATAGTTATTATACTCATTAAGAAGGAACTCAAACTATAAGCCTAAATTTGATAATTCATATGGTTGCCAGCTGCATCAGGTGTTTATGCGATTTGAAATTTGCACGAGGCTTTGTGTTTTACTGTTAAAAATCAAAGTCTTGTTTTTTCTGACTACTGGGTTACCCTATTACTGTTTGTTGATGGTAGAAGCCTCCCAGTAAACAAACGTTCTGATTCACCACAGTATGTGTCTATTTACTACCATGCTTGCATTAACATTGTTTACTAGGCTCCTATGGGGGTGGCGCTACAAAGTTAATGTTGGTTGCAATAAAAAAGGGGTCAAAAAACACAGTGCATTGCAGTTTGTTGCGTATGAAGCTGTGTAGCCGCAGGTCAGAATCCAGAGTCAGAAAACAGGCTTGCTCTTTGTTTTTGTTACTTTAATTAGGGATGGAACTTGGATAGGGATTGGGGTAGTTATGGGATGCCCAAAAGATCCAACAGTTCGGTACATGGTACCGGTATATATACCATTCAGTATATACAACTCCTTCACTTCACTCCAGCACACTTCTTACTTTGCTGCAATCTCCTGATTCCTCTCTCCAGCACACTTCTTACTTCCACTGGTGAGACCTGGAAGGAAATTTACCAGCCTCCTACTTGCACGGCCTAGCTAGCACATGTGAGACCTGATGTAGATTTATCAGGCCTCAGGACCACACTTTATGGGCATAGGGGTTGAGGTTCCCCTGTGTAGTCATTTAGTTAGTGCTAGCTAGCCAGCGATGGACTACAACTCCCAGCCCGCACACTGTCCATGACACCAGACCCCAATCTCCTCCTGCACCTTCTCCAGACTGTCCTCTTCCCAATCTGTACTGTGCATCTCACTCCCTTGGGCTGTGTCACTCACTGTTACTTGTAGTTCCTCCCGGAGATCTCTCTGTAGTGCTCACACTCCTGCTGTTCTCTTCCGCTCACCCTTGTGCCTTTCCTCCAGGATCTCTCTCACCTCCTGGCCGCACCCAAGCTCTCCCAGGCCAAGGTCACCCCCCCCAGACTATGGGCTCCCTCAGGCCCAAACAGCCTCCACACTACACCTCTCTCTCTTCCACCTGAACTCCTCTTCCCACCACTGGGTAGACCACAGGATTTAAGGAGGCCTGCCCCCTGCCAATCCAGGTTGGGGATTGGTCAAGGCTCCTTAATATACTTCAGAAAGCCTCTCCTCCTTTCCCATCCCCTTTTCCAGAACTTTCTCAGAGAAGAAGAGAGGGGTTACCAAGGGGTGTTGCTTCCTGCAGTCTCCAGCTCTCCCTGGGCACCTCCCCTGCCCAGAATCAAAACAATCAGGCCTGGCTTTCAGCTAGGCCTGACTAAATTTACCTACTCTCAAACAAAAACCTACCTCTAAGCACCTATCTTTGGTAGTGGGCGCTACACACACTATATAGTATATCTCACACAATTGTTTAGCATGGTCAAATTTGAAAATCAATCTTTCTGTTCCTAGAAAACCTGTCAGTAAAAAACAAGCACAGTGAGCAGAAATCCGGAAGATATATTGTAGAGGAGGCAAGATCTGGGAGTCACACAGTCACGTCAATCTCCATCATAGTAGAAATTGTCCAGACGGTATAGAGAGAAGAACACACAAGTGACACTGAAGCTTGTCGAGACTGATCAGGCAGAGAACAGGAAGCCGCCAGGCAGGCCAGCCTCAACACATCAGCAGATAGATGGAATGCACCAGCAAGGTTGGATAAACGCTCAGCACCTTCTGGGGTGATTTGCTGTTTCAGAAAAGGCAGCAGAGTATTTAGTTGCTTGAACAGGCAGCGTAAGGTTAAACAGAGCAGAAGCCAAAGTAAATATCTGTACAAGATGAATACATTCTCCTACTACGGGCAAGTTCTGCAATTTATTCATATAATCTCTGAAAAATGTTAATGAGGAAAACACTGCTGCAACAATGAACCCTACTATGGCAGCAATGTAAAAATAGTATTTAACAAATATGCATGTAAAAGAAATATATGAAAATAATAAAATAAATAAATTGCATTAACACTATCTAAAATGTCCATGTCATTACAATGGTATCAAAAATAACCACTACAGTTGAGCGAACCCGTGGATGTTCGGGTTCGGTGGGTTCGGCCGAACTTCGGAAAAAGTCCGGGTTTGGTACCGAACTTGACCCAAACTTTACCCCGAACCCCATTGAATTCAATGGGGACCCGAACTTTTCAGCACAAAAATGACTGTAAAAAAGAGTCCTGGAAAGTGCTAGAGGGCTGCAAAATGATTTTAGAACAATAATCTGTCCCTTACAGCAACAGCAGGAACCTGACCCTATAGAACTAGAAGATGATTTTAGAACAATAATCTGTCCCTCTAAGCAGTAGACTCTACCTAGTCCAGTCAGATATTTCTGTAATGCAGGATGAGATCTGAAATCTGTCCCTAAAAGCAGTAGTAGTAGTAATCTCTACCTATCTATCTATCTGCAATCTGTCCCTCACAGCACCGGCAGCATCCTCTCCCTACACTACCCAGAGAGCATGTGACATGCAGCACTAAGCGACTCCAGCTTATAAAGAGGCTGGGTCACATGATGCACTGGCCAATCACAGCCATGCCATTAGTAGGCATGGCTGTGATGGCTTCTAAGGGCAAACCAGTGAAACGCTTGTTGATTGGCTGCCCAAGTTTGGCTCAAACCCAAACTTTTTTTAAAATGTCCGGGTTCGGGACATGTTCACGGACACCCCAAAATTCGGTATGAACCCGAACTTTACAGTTCAGTTTCGCTCAACTCTAATAACCACCCTTCTCTTTTTACCACTTGAGGACTGGAAGAATTTCCCCCTTAATGACCAGGCCATTTTTTGCAAAACGGCACTGCGTCATTTTAACTGACAACTGCGTGGTCGTGCGACGTTGTACCCCAACAAAATTGTCGTCCTTTTTTCCCCACAAATAGAACTTTCTTTTTGTGGTATGTGATCACCAGTGCAGTTTTTATTTTTTGCGCTGTAAACAAAAAAAGAGTGAAAATTAAAAAAAAAAAACATTCTTTTTTTTACTTTCTGCTATAATACACATCCAATAAAAAAGTATTCATCAGTTTAGGCCGATATATATTCTATATATTTTTGGTAAAAAAAAAAAAAATCGCAATAGGCGTATATTGATTGTTTTTTCGCAAAAGTTATTGCATCTAAAAACTATGGGATAGATTTAATGGCTTTTTTTTATTGTTTTTACTGGTAATGGTGGTGATCTGCGATATTTAGTGGGACTTCGAAATTGCGGTGGACAAATCTGACCCCAAATTACACTTTTTGGGGACCAGTGACATTATTACATTGATCAGTGCTATAAAAATGCACTGATCAATGTATAAATGACGCTGACAGGGAAGGTGTTAACACTAGGGGGCGATCAAGTGGTTAACTGTGTTCCCTGGGTGTGTTCTAACTCTGTGGGGGGGCATGACAGGGACTTGACAGAGATCGCTGTTCCCGATCACTGGGAACAGCAGATCTCTAACATGTCATCTGGCAGAACGGGAATCCGCCTTATTTACATAGGCGGATCCCCATTCTGCCTCTGTACACCGCGATCGCGGGTCGCTGGCGGACAAAGAGTCCGCCAGACCCGCGGGCATGCTGCCACAGCGCACCTGCTATCTCCCATGCACGTACCGCTGGCGATTCACACAGGAGAGCCAACCTCTCACCGTATAACAACGGCAGCTGGTAGGCAAGTGGTTGAACCCACAAGTGCATTTTTCATCACTATTATTCCTTTATATTGGCTATTGACATTTACAAATACAGCAATTTAGAAACTGATGAAAGGTTTAGCACTGAGAAACACTTAGTGTTAATTAGATAAATAGTGCATTTTATATACAACTTTATAGATCAGACCAAAATGAGGGACAAATGAGGAGGAAAGAGGGACATTGTTCCAAATCAGGGACAGTCCCTCAAAATCAGGGACAGTTGGGAGCTATGTAAGTGTTCCCTGGGAGGTGTTTCTAACTGTGGGGGGAGTGTACTGACTGGGAGTAGAGAGAGAACAGCAGGAACAGCAGACCTCTCTCTACTTCCTTGTTAGAAAGAGGATCTGTTTGTTTACATTAAAAGATCCCCGTTCTGGCTCTCTCTGTGGATTGATCGCGGCCGCCGGCCACACGCATCGCTCCACAGAAAGCCAGAATGTGCACACAAACCCCATTCCCATGACTGACGTAAAATGACGGCGATTCGCGGGAATGTGCCGACCTGCCCCAATGCTGGCGGCTGATCGGCAAGTGGTTAATGTTCATAGTTCACCGTGTCTTTAATTGCCAGGAATTTGTGCACAAGTTTGAATTTCACTCCAGGAGTAGTCACTTCTATTCAGTATATTTCCATATTTTGCCCCACAATTTTTAACCCCGGGGTCTTAGGGCTACTTCACAACACAATTTCTGTATTACGGATGCATTGCTGCATTCGTGCTTGTGATGTGTTTTGCAGCGTTCCAGATGGGGTGAATACAGAAAATTTGCAACGCGTTCTACGTTTGTTGACTGCACTGGAACACACTGCACTGGTGTGAACTAGGGCTATTGGAATCCATGTTAAACACTGTCAATGTGTTATTGATAGTGTTGAGCGAACCCGGACTGTAACGTTCGGGTCCGTACCGAACTTTCGGGTGTCCGTGGCACGGACCCGGACCCGGACATTTCAAAAATCGTTCGGGTTCGGTCCGGGGTTCTGCTATTTTATTCCACGTGTTGAGAAGCTGCAGGGCAGCCAATCAACAAGCGTTTCACTGGTTTGCCCTTAGAAGCCATCACAGCCATGCCTACTAATGGCATGGCTGTGATTGGCCAGTGCATCATGTGACCCAGCCTCTTTATAAGCTGGAGTCACAGTGCTGCAGTCACATGCTCCTTGGGTTAGTATAGGGAAAGGTAGCTGACGGCGTGAGGGACAGATTTTAGCCATTTTAAGACCTGATCCTGCATCCTGAGATAGATTACTTTACTACTGCTGTCTGTGCTGTTGCTCTGAGGACAGATAGCAGAAATTAGAGATTTCACATACCGCTGCTTTGAGTTGCAGATCAAG
>BLSH010418757.1:822176-832849 GCA_018402905.1 Glandirana rugosa | reverse complement strand
GTGGAATGTCTAAAAGACATTTCCACTTGAATGTGAAATTCATATCCCCTACAGTCAGTGTACCCTTATCGACTTAAATCTGTCCTTTTTGTTTCCACTATCATTCATGCCCTCTCTACTTAAGGAGTTACACTTTTTCATTTGTTAAATTAACATGTAAGAAATACCCGACCGAGTGTGGTCTACGTCGGGTCACGCAAAAATAAGACGCAGTTATTGATCTCAACTCGCTTGTGGACCTTCAAGCCCAAGACGACCAGGCAGGCTTGAAGCCCTGTTTCAGGCCCAGGCCCAGGCCTGCCTTGGGCTTGCTAGCGTGCCTGTTGCTTGGGGTAACTTTAGTTACCCCTGGGCTTGAAAATCCCCGTGCGATCGTTCGGGTTCCGTCCGGACCCGGACCCGGACTTTGTCCCGAAGTTCGGACGGACCAGCAGAACCCGAACTTCCAGGTGTTCGCTCAACTCTAGTTATTGACGCAGAATAAAAACGCACTGGGCTGCATCTGGTGTGAGCCAGCCCATAAAGAATGTACAATTAAATTGTTTACTTTTTCACATTGAGGAATTCATCTCTCCCGTACTTACTATCACCTTTGTTTTTCCTGTCTAAATTCAGCTATTCCCATGTGACTGACATCCCCTATACTTAAAGTGTAAGTTCACCTTTACAGAAAATCTGTAAGGTGAACTTACACTGGACCCCCTCCCCATCACCTCGGTCCCACTAACCTGGAGTTCGGCGATCACCCACACTGACATGTCGGATTGCCGCTGTACCGGTCCGGGGCTTAGCAATCCCCTGCGACTCAATCTCCCAAATGTACCTCGTAAGGAAGTACGTTTAGGAGCATTCTAATTGACCAATCAGAACCTGGGTAGCCTGTCCTGTCACTGCGGGCGAAGGATAAAGGATAAGTTCACTTTTTAGAAAAAAATAATAAATGCACATTTTTTTGTAGGTAAAAAAATGTGCTTTTATTTTTTTAGAAATTTTTTTTGTAGCCTGCAAAGCATTGCACCAATGATCCCATTGCACCAACGATGCCATGCATGTCTCCAGCAGATCTGCCAGTGTGCCCATATGGGCAAGCAGATAAAATCTGACAGGAAGAGAGAACTACTACGGCGCTCCACAGCGCCGTGGTAGCTTATTGAAAACTACAAGCCAAGAGCCGCGAAGGCTGCCACACCTTGTAGTTTTCCATTCAAAGGAGACTGAACGAGTGACACGACCGGGTGGGCGGAGCCCCACTCCGCCACATTTTTTTTTTATTGTGACAGCTAGTGGGGGGGGGGGGGGGAGAAGATCCCTGCTAACTGTCAGATTGGGGAATTGGGGAGGTACTGGAGCCAGTCCGTTCGTTTCATGCTACATGTCACACCCTGAATACACCCCAATATGTACGAAAGGTGAGCTTACCCTTTAATTTCCAGACCCCAGAGAAATTTCAGAACTAAGGCTGGCCATAGATGGATTGAAACACAGCTGGTTCAGCAGGGCCAAGCTAAATTTTGACCCATATGTGGCTGCCCCGATTTGACATAAGTTGAACGTTACGTCGACTTTTGTCAAACAGGAATATTGGGAAACTTTGGTCGATCAGCAGCTGCATCCACCCCACTTGTGTGGATGGAAAAATCTGTTCATTTTTTTTTCATTCAACCCACTGGCTATGGGCAGCATAAGGCCTCATGCGCACAGGACGATTCTGACTGTTTTACAGCTGCTGTTTTTACAGTCATGGCGATTATGGGTACCTACAGTCCTCTACAGCCAATTGTTCTCAGTGGGTAAACATTGTCAGCTACGCTGGAATATTTCAGATAATAGACTATTGTTCCCCTAAGACCAGAGGGCAGTATAGATGTGTACATATCCTACAGATGTCCAAGCCCATGTGCTCTGCAAGAGTCTGTTGAGCACATAGACATGCATGTCAATAGGAAATGAACAGGAATGTACAATCTGTTGCAACATGTCAAGGCAGTCATTATTACATGTTTAGCTTTGTGGCGACATTAGGCTGCTTTCATTTGATGACTATGTGAATGAAAATGAATGTTCAAGATGTGCAGATGGTTAAGAAGCCAAGTAGAAAATATAAAATGAATAGTGCTTATAACCCATAAGAGCCCTTGCACACTGCCTGCGATTTGGGACTGCAAAGTCGCATGACAAGTCGTTGCCCATTATTTCCAAAGAGTACCATTCATATCTGTACTAAATCGTGCCAACTTCAAAGTAGTCCCTGCATTACTTTGGTCTAACCTTGATGCAACTTGAGGTCCATAGACTTCAATGTTAAACTCTCAGTGTCTCATGCAAATCGCACCTAAATAATATAGATGCAATTTCTGGACTTTGTAATATGTTTTCATTGAGCCAAAGTTGCAACAAAGTCGGACCAAAGTCATACTGATCCCAAATAGGGTCAAAATCACGGCAAAAAAAAAATTGCGGTAAAATCGGGTCGCACAAGTGTGAAAGGGGCCTAAGGTAGACATTTACAGAATGGTTTATTCATCCTCTTTGCATGTAGAGGTCACTTTGGCCTTTTTTTTATAGGGTGACCACCAGCTCCCATTTCGGCAGGACACCGGTCTTCCTGCGCTCACATCCAATCAGACCATTTCTCAGCGGAGACTGGGACTTCCTGTAAACGTTGATGCCCCTTTCACTGGGCAGTTTGGATTGTTACAGCAAATGTAAAAATAACAGATCTACTGGCAGGATCAATGGATAATAAAACTATGTTACACAGGGACTCATTGGTGTGGTAATGCTAGTAACAGTCTATATCAGTGGTTCTCAACTCCGGTCCTCGGGACCCACCAACAGGCCAGATTTTAAGTATTACCTTGGGGGAGATGCTGACTAGAATACTGCAATCACTGAGCAGCAAATGATATCACCTGTGATGCATTTCAGTTATCCTGCAAACCTGGCCTGTTAGTGGGTCCCGAGGACAGGAGTTGAGAACCACTGGTCTATATCCTATATGCCATTTTTGATTCTGCCTATAGTTACACTTTAAACAACAATAACATTAAAAGAATGTTTGAAGAAGAGGAAAATGCGCCCACATTGCGTGACATATAGAAATAATAATCATGAAACCAAGGTTCATAAAGCATGACACAATTATATGGCAGGAACCTGAACACAGTGCCAGGATGTGGGGAAGGCTTATCAAACAATAATTCATTGTGGCTGTACTATGAAGTCAGATGATATAAATACAATTCACACAATTAGGGTCAACTGCTTTGCTCCAACATAGTTGAGATCGGTTCTTCTCTTCCAATCTGACACCACACAATAACCAAATTGTTCTTGACCTATTACATTGCTATTTCCTCACTATGCACTAGGCAGCTTTTAATGTCATCCATCACTTCCTATCTTCATAAAAGTATCCCAGTCCCTGGATAATTCCATAATTCAAAATGACAGATCTCTTGCATGTTCGCTACGTCCATCCTAGACAATTCAATGGCGCACCCACCAAAGCACTGTTTAGGAGTCAGGTTCTGTTGGTGGATCTACCGCCCTCAGGAAAGAACATTGCAGGACAATATTTGGCTCTGTTTAGGGCTGGAAACAAGGCAGTTATGCCACATGGATCTATTTTACAGATGTGTTCCTTACCTCACAATCTGCATCTTCCATCACTGCATAATTTGTTATATCATTTATATCTCTAAAGTACAAGTTCACTTAAAAAAAACACCCCAGATCCATAACCTAATCTAAGCTGGAACCCCCATTGGAGAAAATTTGGGGTCTGAAGATGTGAAGATTGGTGGAGGCAACCAAACAAAGTATATAGGCATCTGGAGCGGGGTCAGGTTTTCAGGTTGGCTAGGGGGGTGGGCTTTTTTTTTTTAAGGAAATTAGTCCTTTAAGTACTACTTAGGCCTACCTTTCTCAACCAGGGTTCCATGCAACCCTAGGGTGGCTCCAGAGGGGTTCCAAGAGCAATCAGCAATGTTTGTCTCCCAGATAAGTTACCACTTAAATCAATGCTCCTTTAACCTATCTGTAAGGGTGGCATTCTTCACACTGATTAACAGCATAATGTAGCCGTTCCTTCAGAGCTCTGTGTCTCGGCTGAGACTCCCGCGCACATCATCGCGGCTTGGCCATTCATGCGGCCAGGGTTCCTGAACTCAGAAGGATGACCGGGTGAAGATGGGAGACCTCTCAGTGGTGACAGTGTGCCACTTGAGGGCTTCATTCCAATGTAAGTCTTTCATAATATGCTAGTATGTGATGCATACTAGCACATTATGACTTTACCTTGTTAAGAGAAGATTTTTTTTTTGTAGTTACGTTTACTACCGCTTTAAAGAAGTTTGTCATATTTAGCAGCCCTTGCTATCAAATACCTTAATTCCTTTTTTCTTTTATGTATTATAACTAGAACCTTCAGGGCCCCAATGCAAGAAATTATGAAGGGCCCCCCCGACCCCTGGCCAGGGCCCTTCCCTCTTCACCCTGATCCTGTGGCCCTTTACTCCCGTTGTGGGTCCCTTTATTACGGTCCCACTGAATAAACGAATAGTTGTGTACCGAGCTTCCCATTCATTCAGAAACAGAAGTATAGTAAAAACAGTTTACTATGCTTTAGTTAAGAGTGAACCAATTGGTACCAATCACTGACTCTGTCCATTCAGAAAAGGAAGGAGCTGGCAAATGACGAATTTACCGACCCGTTCCCATCTCTCCATCATGACACATCTTCTACAGCAGCTGGCAGAAGAGAGGAGGGGGGAAGACAGCAACTCTGTGGGGGGGGGGGGGGCAGGGAAGTACACAGGGACCCTGGGAACAGCAGAAATCAAGTAACCTGGATAAGAGGGGTGGCAGGGCAGCATATAGAGGAACCAATCTCCTCCACTAGGAGGAAAATGGAGGAGACTGGTTCCTCTATATGCTGCCCCTGCCGCCCCTCTTATCCAGGTGTACAAGGGTGGCACACGGGCCCCCTGGAGCATGGGGCACGGTTGCAATTGCAACCCCTGTAGTTACAAGCCTGATTATTATATCAACTCGCAGTTCATGCTAAAGTCCTATGAGTTGCAGGTATAATAATTATATGTAGGGGTTTCCTAAGACCAAAAGTAATTTTGAGGGTTCCTCCATGTTAATGAAAAGGTTGAGAAATGCTGACTTAGACTACAGGAACACAAGATGCATGTATTTTACAGCAAGTTAAAGCATGTCTATTTTATACACATTTTAGACTGAATTTTATACATGCTGTGATGAGTTTAATGCAGCGTATCAGAATGAGAAGATACAAGCTCACATATCAAACATCAGCAGGCACACAGCAGGTTGGGGTGAATTTAATCATTTTTTATCATTAGGTTTTGACAAGTAATCACATCTTGCTTTTTGCGGGAAAATGTGGCAACGTGGCTGAAAACACTACTAACATGAATACGTTCAACGCCAGTCATACACAGGGCACATCTGGCATTAATATTATTATTATTATTATAATACAGAATTTATATAGCGCCAACAGTCTGTGCAGCACTTTAAAAAATAAAGGGAAAGGGTACAGTTACAATACCATTGAACACAAGAGGATTCAGAGGGCCCTGCTTGTGAGAGCCGACAACCTGAAATATCAACCAATTTCTTGCCTACAACGCACATCATTTTGGAATGGGTCAAGGCCAATTTGTCAACAGTTTTGATCATTTCCTGGATTCTATAGAAACTGTTGATGATCGGTTGCCTTGATCTGTTTGGTTTTGCACAATGAAACTGACTGAAAGTGGTTGAAATTGCTGCGTATATACACAGGGCCGTCTTTAATATTGATTGGACCCTGGGCAGACAATTTTTTGGGCCCTCTCCTTCCATGTAATTTCGCTCTCCACCTGCTCTGAGACATACAGAAAATAGCAGTTTACTGAATCAAATCAGGCAGCGATAGCAATTGGTTGCTGGACATCCTTACCACTCACTAACTGGTTAGCACACAGGCTGATGTTAGGCTTAATGACCACAGTTGGAGGCAGGACTTTCAAGCATGCCCTTTTACCTCTTCAGTGGGCAGCATTCAGCAGAAGTGATGGTGGATATGACCACAGGAGGGCATGATATACATATGAATGCCGCCTCTATTTACATACCAATGCCGCCAGTCCGCGGCTATTTACATATTAATGCTGCCGCTATTTGCATATCAATGCAGGGTATTTACATGTAAACAAAGGGTCTGCAGATTAATCATATATACACAGCAACAGGGCAGAGCTGGGCAGCATTAGTAACAGAACTTCACACTGAGATATCAGGACACAGCATGGGACTAAAACGTCAAGGGACAAGGGAATTTAAACTGGGATAGTTGGCAAGTATGAGGCAGCTGCTTTGGGCTCCACAACGATGGGGCCCTGGGCAGCTGCCCCTTTTGCCCTGCCTTAAAGACAGCCCTGTATATACTGTACACCAGCAATAGGTACCCAAGGAGTGAACGGCATGGTGGTAGCTGAGACATCTGCAGAACTGTGCACTACCATGTAGCTGGTGATAAGGTATACAGAATTTTTGCAATTTTAGCAATCAATCCGGCAGTTACATTTCAACATGAATAAAAAGAGCCTAGACACATCAGACCTTAGGCTAGGTTTATATATATGTGTGCACTTGCATGCACATCGCGGATACAGCAGCACCCTTTTTTTTAAAGACATTGAAACGCATTGTGCTGCATTTTTTTTTTTTTTTTATAATTGACATTTTTTATTGAGACTTTTGCATATTTAAATACAAAAATAGAGAAAGGAAAAATAAAAGATACCTTTCACTGGATCGCATGCAAGCTTCCGTTAATGAACTAAGAAGAGGTACAAACAGTTAAACAACTCACTCGGATCTGAGGTATAACCCAAAAGATGATTACGTGATACTGTAGTGAAGAGAGTATGGGAACTACGATCATAAGCATACTATCAATAAATTGACATCTTGTAGTAGTGTGCCAGCGAAACCGTGAAAGAAAAAAAATTAATAAAACAGAGCAGTTACCGCAGCAGGCCCCGGCAGGTGGGTTTGCGGGCTCGGTCAGGCAGCTGCGGGCTCCGGTGGCAGTGGTGGGCTGCAGCGGCGGGCTTCAGCGCGTTGCGGGCTCCAGTGGCAGTGGCGAGCTTCAGCAGGTTGCAGGCTCTGGCGGCAGTAGTCTTCTATGGACAGTGGGTGACGCCTCCCTTCTTCTCCTAAGCGTCCAATAGGATCGCCTGTCCTTTCAGCCAATCGGGTAACGGGTATCAGACCCACTTCCCGATTGGCCGAGAGGAGGATCAGAGTTGCAACAGCGAATATTCATTCACTGTTGCAACACACCTGGGTGGGCTCCGGACGCAATGCTCTGCACCCTGAGCCCACCCTATTTTGAAGCCTTTTAGAGCCTCTGGCTCTAATCAGTGCTTCAAAAACCACCCCCGCCCATCCCCTCCATAGGAATTCATGCGCCCGGCATCCTGAAAGGGGCCGGGCGCAAGGATAGGGAGGGCGGTGGGGCATAGATTCCATAACCTCCACATCTTTAATCCTAGCATAAAGATTAGTTAAAAACGGTGGAGTCTGAGCCACCATTAGGATGTGGGTGGCCAATTTTTTGGCTAGCCCAGAAAGTTTAGGAGGAAGGAGTCCCAACAGATAAAGTTTTGGATGAAGGGGGACATCCACCTCGAACAGCGCCTGGAGAAGATCTCAAACCGAGCCGTGCTGCATTCTTAATGGCACCCCCGTGTGTCTGCTAAAGAGAAGTGTGTTTCTGTGCAGGTCGGAAAAGTGCGCAACTATGCATGTGTTCCCAACCCACACATATGTGAACCTAGCCTAAAGCTGGCCACACATTGCTATCTGATGGTACAATACCTTTAGATTTACCAACAATGACATAGTGCAAGGGCACTGCCTGACTGGATACAAATTGAATATGTACAGTATCTCACAAAAGTAAGTACACCCCTCACATTTTTGTAAATATTTTATCCTCTCTTTTCATGTGACAACACTGAAGAAATTACACTTTGCTACAATGTAAAGTAGTGAGTGTACAGATTGTATAACAGTGTAAGTTTGCTGTCCCCTGAAAATAACTCAACACACAGCCATTAATGTCTAAACCGCTGGCCACAAAAGTGAGTACACCCCTAAGTGAAAATGTCCAAATTGGGCCCAAAGTGTATATATATATATATATATATATGTGTGTGTGTTTTTAATGTTTAGGTAGGTCTTACACTAAGCCTCAGTTCACACTAGAATGCGGTGCAGGAGACCCGAAATCTGTGTATGTTTCCCGCACCGCATTCAAATCACAGTGCCCTGCGATTTACAGGGGATGTCAGTGCAATCTTAATGACACCCCAAAGGCCATATGAAAATGCAGTGTGTTTGCCTGCATTGGATCGCAGAGTACAAAATGACCATGAAATCTGGTTGCAGTGCATTCCCAAAATTTCTGCATGCACAGCTTTGGTGCGATTTGAGCCATTCGAGTCGCATGTGAATTGGATGGGAATGTGCAATTCATATGCGATTCATAGCGTGAACCTAGGCTAAGTAGGTGTTCTTGAATGTAGAAAAAAAATAGAGAGATTGTATAATTAGATTGCAATGTGTATGGCCAGATTCAAGCTTAAATCCAGGCGTACAGGAAATTGCAAAAGATTAAAGTGGTTGTAAAGTCAGAAGGTTTTCTTTATCTTAATGCATTAAGATAAAAAAACCTCCTGTGTGCAGCAGCCCCCCTTAGCCCCATAAGGCCTCATGCACACAGGACATTTTTTGACTGTTTTTCAGCAGCTGTTTTCAGCTACAGACGTTTTTTTCTACAGTTAGTAAACCCTCCATCATGTTCTCCTATGTGTTCATGCACACATAGGTGTTATCAACTGTTTTAGCAGTGACGTTTTTGAGCTGTAAAAAAACCCAAGAGCTGAGGGTTTTTTTGGACTGTTTTCAGCTGTAAAAGCATTCAAACACTTAAAAATGTCCAAAAAACCCCAAAAACGCACAAAAACTTAAATCCCCAATGTTTTTGGACGTTTTAGACCAATTGGGAAAAAAAAAAAAAAAACGCTGGCCCCTTAAAAACGTGAAAAAACTGCGGTAATATAGCGCTGGTAAAAGCTAAAGACATCCCTGATAAGCTACTGACGTTTTTTGGCAGTTTTTTTTAAAGTCCTGTGTGCATGAAGCCTTATACTTACCTTCTTCCATGGAAATCTGTATACTGGAGTTGGTAGAAAACCGAATTCCCACTGTAGCAGAGAGAACATTGGTGGGCAACCTTCTTTTTTATGCTAGAAAGGTCTTTAGCACTCTACTGGAAGAAGCAGGTTCCCCCTTCTATCCCCTTTTGGAAAACTTTATTAAAAAACAATAGTCTTCCACTCTACAAAGATGCCTATGTGAATAGGGGTTGTCCAGCAAAATATGATAAAGTTTGGTCTAAGTGGTTGGCTGACCCCACTACGGCTGCATCATGATTTCTTGTTTGAATGTCACGTCTAGTCCTCCCCTGTGATATGCATCCCCCAACCAAGTCGGAATCATCTTTAGAGGGCTTGCTATCGCTAAATAGGAACTGCAGTCTGCTCACATAATTTGTAATAAAAACATCTTTGCCATTCTGAAGCTTCCCTCCAACCACTTTGCATATTATTTTATATATACTGCGATTCTGTACTTGCCAAATATGCTGCAGAAATCTCCCTCCACTAAGTCTGGCTGAATCCGTTTTAACTGTGGGCAGCTGCAGCTGCTGCCTGTTCACTTCCTGGACTTACACAGACACACAGAGGCACACCTCCAGCCCTGCAGCTTCCATTGGCCCTCTCATGACTTATCCCACCTCCCTTCCTGGCAGAGTGCTGTGCATGATGTCAAACACCGAG
Source organism: Glandirana rugosa (assembly GCA_018402905.1). Classification (NCBI taxonomy): domain Eukaryota; kingdom Metazoa; phylum Chordata; class Amphibia; order Anura; family Ranidae; genus Glandirana; species Glandirana rugosa. Next base: position 822,923 of record BLSH010418757.1, on the reverse strand, counting down.
GCATTTTACCAGATAAGAAACAGGAAGTGGGCTGTATAAGGTATTTACTGCAGAAAAAACGTGTTTTAATAGATGGAAAGATGGAAAAATGACTGAAGTTCCGCTTTAATGTTGCATGTATTTTGCCTTATACTTAACATTCTGTTTTAACGCTTCCAACCGCACCTTGATAATCTGCGTGCCGCCCATGCACATAATGTTTACCCTATTATTAGCATTGCTTTTGCACTCCTGTGTGGGTAGTGCTAATTTCTTTTTTTATTTTAAGTTTTGGTTTGTTTTTGCTCATGGTTTATTTTAGGTTTTTGTGTACTTTTGGTTATGTACTGTATGTGAAAACAATAAACACATTTTTAAATAAAAAAAAGTGGTAACTCAGAATCTGGTGCAGTTGTGCATGGTAGTCAAACAGCTTCTAACTTTAGCTTGTCCAATTAGCTTTGACAATAAGGCCTCATACACACGGGCGCACTAAAAAAAAAAAAAGCAAAACATCGGGCCCGATGTCAGGGAAAAAATCGGCAACTGCGGCTAAAAAAGGGACTGTAGCCCGGGCTACAAAACGAAAAAAAAAAAAATCACGCGGGCACACATACTCCGGAATAACAGTTTCGATTAACCTGTTCGATTTCAATCTTCAACTAACTGATGGTACGTGTTGACGTGGTCTAAGATTCAATGGTGAAAAAAAATAAATTTTTACACAAATAACTTCAAAAGTGTATGTCATGTATTGGTTTTCATGTG
>BLSH010418757.1:801460-813193 GCA_018402905.1 Glandirana rugosa | reverse complement strand
CTCCTCTCGCCTCGAGACTGTCCAGGTAAAGACCAGGCTCGCGCGCAATCCCGGCTTAAAGGGAGGACGTCATATGACGTCCACCCGCTGGAAGAGCAGGACCGCTCCGCCGTCATTTGACGGTGGGCGGTCCTGAGGTGGTTAATTCTTTTATTTATTACAGGTATGTATATATTGCACATTCACATCAGTCCCTGCACTTAACGTACTTACAATCTAAGGTCCCTCAGGGTCCTTTCACATGAGCGGAGCCTGTTTTGACAGGCTACGCTGCTCAGCAGGGATCCATCCGTTGATCCCCGCTGAGCTGGCAGATCACAGGACCGTCTTTGCACTGTTGAAAACGGACCAGAAATGGACCTGTCAGAGCTCCGCTCTCCTCTATGGGGGATTGGATGAACACAGACCGTCTGTCCGTGTTCATCCGATCCGATCCGCCAGACGGATGGAAAATAGGGTTTCCATCCGTCTGTATTTAGCGGATCGGGTGTCAGCGGACACATCACCGCTGACATCGGTTGCTCCATAGAGGACAATGGAGCGTCCATTCAGGTGTGCCTAAAAAACTGACAGGCTGACCTCAACGGTCCGCACATTTGAAAGGACCCTAACTCACATTCATACACATACTAGGGCCAATTTAGATGGGAGCCAATTATCCTACCAGCATGTCCTATGAACCTATGAAGCCTAAGAAATAAATATACAGTATACCGTATATATATATATACACACACACACACATCTGCAATTCAAAAGTGCTATCTGTCAATAAAAATTACAAGGGATTTCAAAAGCAAAAAGTAGGAGGAAAACGTAAAACCTACACATTGCCAAAATGAGAGGGGAAATGCTCTGGGGCCAAATTCGTTATTGAATTTTTGCCTAAAAATGGTGGTTTTTAAATATGTGCCTGGACTTCTACTTTACTACTTACAGATCAACAAGATGCACATGAACAAGAACTTCTCCAGTGACGGGTGATGACAAATGTTAACTTTTGCCTTGTTTGATTTTTCCATTGGGCCCTTCGACAGATAAGCATAAGGAGAAACCATTGTGTTCTAAAGACCTGCACACTGCATCTCAGTTCTTATCTCTCAGAGCTTTTACACAGAGATGACCACCACTAAAAGGGTATAATATTCTTCAAATTGAAGTATTATGCTCCCAGATACAAAAAGTCAAAATCATATAGGGGCTGATTTACTAAAACTGGAACATGCAAAATCTGGTACAGCTCTGCATAGAAACCAATCAGCTTCCAGGTTTATTTGTCAAAGCTTAATTGAACAAGCTGAAGTTAGAAGCTGATTGGCTACCATGCACAGCTGCACCAGATTTTGCACTCTCCAGTTTAAGTAAATAAACTCAAAAGTCTCACAGATTAACCACACTGTTTGCACAAATAATGCAATCTAGTGTAATCCAGAATGGTCTCGTTTTAGGACTGCTCCTAGTGGTCCCCATTGGGTTAATGTGGGCTTGAAGTACATAACTTTAGAAGTTCATTTAGGTTCTTTGTTACAATACAGCAGGACATGGCAGTGCCTAACACCTGCCACCAGGGCTGGTGCAAGGATTTTTGACACCCTAGACGAAACCTCATTTTGCCGCCCCCCTTTGGCTCTGCCCCTGACTCCACCCCCTTTGCCCTGTCAATGTATATGATGGTAGAGATTTTTGCAGTGCCTCACTACCCATTTCTTTAGCCATGGTCAACAGGCCCGCACCTGTGCCCCTGAATCCGCCTCATTTTACCGCCCTGGTGTGCTGCCAGCCACGGTTCTCCAGTGACATGAGTGATCGATGCAGAGCAGTGACGGAAGAACAGCGGATGGGCGCCCTGGGTGGAAGTGGCGCCCTAGGCGGCCGCCTACTCCGCCTATTGGTAGAGCCGGCCCTGCCTGCCACTTTAGGTATCTTCAAATGAGGCATGTGGCCAATGTCCAGTTTGGATAAAGTGATGTACTATTTCAACCCTCTGAATTGAAAAAATAATGACTTCAACCCAATCACTTGAAGTTTGTTTCTAGACTCCATATATGTCCTACTATAAGGGAATCCCTTTGGAATTTAACAAATTCAAGACCAGTGTAATAAGGATATTCCAGATATGACTGAGCAGGAGTAGGATGAACTTTCTGACTCCTACTTTGACACTGATTTCTGCAAAAGGTAAATGTATTAAAGTATGATACTTTGATAGAGTTTATTTTATTCCAATCGTACTGTTCAAAATGGGATAAACAGGATACCTCTCTATCACAAATGTTCTGTTGTGGATGGCATAAAAGTGCTTCATATAAACAACAGTAAAAGTCCATATGTTAAGAGGTGAATGTTGATTCATAAATTCAAGTCTCCACACCACAGGACACCACAGTGAAATATCTGTAATCCGCATTGAGTGACACCACCAGTAATTCCATCACCACTATAGCAGGTATTTCCTTACCAGAACAGATGGGCCTCTTGATTACAGGAGGTCTTTCACGCCCGTGGCCTCTCAACCCAGCCAAAGTATGAGCAGCATCAACTGTGAGATCCTCCAATATCTCCTATGCTCCATAAGCATCTCCTCTCGGGAAAAGGAAATAAACCCCCATAGTGTAAATCCACGTAAAATATTTATTTTAAAAAAAGTAGTAACTTACAGTTTAATATGCAAATGTGCTCCAAACATGAAACAGTACAGCCGGCCGGCGTGGAAATGCCTGTCCTTCCGGGATGCGATAGCAAGTGGTTACCACTATCAAGAGGACCACCTGTTCTGGTAAGGCAGCCTTTCTCAACCTTTTCAACACAGAGGAACCCTTAAAATAATTCTCCGGTCTCGGGGAACCCCTGCTAAAAATTAAAAATCTACAACTCATGATACATTAATGTGATGGTCAATGGGAAGAATGCTCCTTACATTTGTGGTCATTGGGAAGAATTGCCCCTTTACAGATAGATAAAAAGATCAATGGTATAATTGGGAATTTATCTGAGAGGTAGAAATTGACCATTGCTCAAGGAACCCCTAGCAACCTCTGGAGGAACCCTAGGGTTCCACGGAACCCTGGTTGAGAAGCCCTGTGGTAAGGAGACACCTGCTATAGTGGTGGTGGAATTACTGGTGGTGTCACTAAATGCAGATTACAGATATTTCACTGTGGTGTCCTGTGGTGTGGAGACTTGAATTTATGAATCAACATTCACTTCTTAACATATGGACTTTTATTGTTGTTTATATGAAGCACTCCCATGGTGACCTATGAGGGGTAGTGAAGCCTTATTATATAAACAGACTGTTCAAGCCATTTGTGTCAGGTGGTTTTAGGTTGCAGCTGCAATTTTATTAACATTTCCTGCCATTCGTCAATTAGCATTTAATTTAAATTTTAGTGTGTTTTTTCTGCCCTTGTTTATCAAGTGTGTGGATGGGGTTAATGTTTGGCCTGCCTTACCCTAGTTCCACTAGTAAGTCACTTACCCAGAACAAGCTTGTGCACATCAGACATACTGCTACCTGATATATTGATATTTCTCCCAGAGCAGAAACTCTCCAAGTGGTCATTGATATAGCGGAATAGCAGGTCTGCAGTGGTGGACCCCATTTTTTTGAATTCTGAATGCCACTCTGCAGGTTGAAGTAGTCTACTTCATAGGGTTATATGGGAATTTCCTAACATCCTACATATTGCAGAGTGGCACTCAGAGACCAGAAGAATGCAAGAACACAAAAATAGAGGAACCAATATGTACAGTAGATCTCTGGATTGCAGCCGCGTAGGTTAAGTGTAATTGACAGCTATTACACTTACCACCCCCACACTCTGAGATCAGATCCTCATGGAGATAGATATATTCATTTCTGCACCTAACAATGCTTTTACTAAGCAATGTAAAGTACTAGTGATTTCAGATTCTCAACTGCTGTGTATTGAGTTCACCTGAGCAGCTGACTGTGTCCAATTAACATGTCTTCAAAATGAAAAACAATGGGAAAAATGCAAAGAAGAAAAGGGCGTGTTGCTATATATAAACGTACTTGTTTACAAATAATAACTCTTAAATATTAACATAATTTGGCTTCTTCTCGATATATTTCATTCTAAATAAATTTTTTAGTCCAACCCCGGTCCAAATTTTTTTCCCATGCATTTGGCTGTGCTGCACTGCACGGGTTAACTGCTCACTTTGTCTAGGGGTGAACACAGAGCCTATACTCACCCGATTCTTCGATTCCCCTGAAAATGGCCCTCCCCACGTCCAGTGGTGGACTGTTCCTGACGTCTTCATGCCCAGAGCCAGTCTATGGGTGTGCTGATGTCAGGAACATTCCACTGCTCAAGACTGCTAGACCACGCTGGGGGGGGGGGGGTATAGGCACCGCAGGGACCTGTCTTGCGCTGGGAAGATCGGAGGATTAGGTGAGTATACCTAGGCTCTCCAATCCCCTAGACAAAAACGAGCAGTTAACAAATGCAGTGTGGCTGTGCCCAGAGTTCAGCTTTAAAGTGGTTGTTAAGCCACTCTAACATGTTTATACTATCAGCGCTGTCTCTTAATGCAGTGTGCCCCTGTGTGTGTGATTTATAAAAAAATGCAGTATATACCTTATTTCTGAGCGCAGATCTGTGCTCACGTGACCGGCCGGCTCTCTCCTCTCCCCGTCTGACAGCTGCAGCAGGCGGGGCCGAGATTCCCCCACTGACAGAAGAGAGTCAGCTGGTCAGGTGAGTGCCTATCGGCGTTCAGAAATAAGGTATATACTGCATTTTTTTTATAAATCACACACACAGGGGCACACTGCATTAAGAGACACTGCTGATAGTATATAAATGTAGATGTTATTCCAGCAGCCGGGGGGTGGACACTGTCACTAGCTGACAGGCAGGGAGGGAGGGAGGGCAGAGGAGGACAGGAGAGCTGCAGATTACGGAGACCCGTAAACTGACCACGGTGTCAGGGCTCAGCAGCCATAATACACCATGGTCAGGTTACAGAGGGGAGAGTAGAAACTGGCAGGGTCAGCCAGGTATTTCAGGTGATACAGGGGGCCAAATTACACAGCACAAGCACCATGCTGTGTAACATGATTTAAAGGGACAGAATCCATTTTTGTTTTTTTAGGTTAACAAATATTTTAAAGCACAAGGGACATAGCTTACGGTTAGTTTGATGTGTCCCTTGTGTTGATCCTTCTTGTTTGAGGAGAAATCTTCATCTTTTCTACACCCCTGAATCTTGCAAGAAAGGGCGGGCATAGTCAAGGTCTCTTGATAAGAACTACCGACAGCCATTTAGCTGTATTAACCCCCACCACAGTGGAAGATTACAGCTGCGGTGTTTGTGTGTTTGAGGGGGTGGGGGCCTTAGGAAAGATGAAGATTTCTCCTTAAACAGGAATGAAGGGACATTTCATATTAACTGTAAGTTATAGGTCCCTTGTGCTGATTTTCTATTTATGTTTTTAGCTGAATTTAGGCTTCAAAGGAGAAGTACAGCAAAGCTTGTTTGGCTGTACTTCCCCAGTTTTCTGCACTCCTGTAATCTATTTTCAGGTGACAGCAGGCTGAAGCCCACTGTTGGCTGACGTCAGAGAGCTGGTCCAGGCTGGGAAAAAGATTGTGACCATATGGTCGGGATACACCCAGACCAGCACCTGGCTCAGCCTCTCAGCGAGCTGCCCCCTCCACAGCCCAGTGCCCCAATGAGCGCACGGGAAGGGGGGGGGGGTTTAAAGCAGAGAGTGCTGACTGATAGTTACCCTCTACTCATGGCGCACTGAGTGATCAGCAGTGTTTGAGCGCTCAGTTCTCAGACTTAGAAGCAGCGGGGGACAGACAAGCACCAGACTGCTGCTGCACCCACCTACCTAAGTATGATTTCTGAAAAAAAAAATCCAAACTTCTCTTTTAAGAGGATCTGTTTAAGCATGCTGTTTATTGCCATGATGTACCTTTTATATGCTCCTCAAAAAGCCATTTACCCTGATTATGAAGGTTTTTGCTGTGTCCCCGCTGAGACAGGAAAGCCAGCCGGAGCAGACACAAGTGTCATCAGTAAATGTGTGTAGCAGTGGAGCAGCCTATGTGAGCTCAGCTTTCCGTAGGCCTCTCCATCACATACTGCGTGTGCAGCAGCAGCAGCTGGAGCGTAGTGTGAGCTCCCAGGCGGGGACACCCACCACGTTTGCTGCTACATGATAACCTATTACATTTCCTTATCACTGATTGCCCCTTTTCTCTATAAACCTCGGAAACATGAAAACTGCAGTGTGATTTAGGAAAATGCGACATACACAGGACCATGCTATATATTCAGCAAGCAACCATTTCATAGATATTTGAGGTCATTATTTAAGCATTAATAATGAAACATAAATCCTGGTAAAATTGCAATGTGTAATCAATGCCAAGCCATCTACATTCAATCCCCACCCTTCATTTCAATCAGGATTTGTTTCAAGCTATTATGACATCACCTATCCATAGATGTCACCTACCAAGGACATTCCAGACATATGTTTCATTGCGCTGATGAATTTCTCTTTATCAACTGTACTCTGATAATACAAAGCTTTTAACACAAAGCTTAATCTTCCTTTTCACATCTCCACATGAAAGGTGTTCGGATGAGATGCGCTTTTAAGTGTTTAAAGCACACAGGCTCCTCTTAAGAAATTGTGTATTGCTTTCATGCTCCCAGCCCTGGGGCCATACATTCCTGCCAGTGTAGATTCAGCTACTTGTAAAGACGGCTTCTGCAGCCAGACAGGGAAATGTAAGAGGAGCCGGCTGAATGGTATGGAACTGCGAATGGATCCGTGACTGCCACTGATCTCTACAACCCTTGCACATATGTGTGCCGCTAAGCAAGCAATGCACACCAGTATCACTGCAGGTGCCTGATACACAGTTCCTAATATGGCCTGAATGCACAGAATGACACTGAGATCAGATCAGGGGCTGTCACACATTAATAGCATTCTCATACATAGTACCACTGCATGTGTCCCTTATACTGCCTAAATACATAGAATGACACTCATCATCACATACATAGAATGACACTCATCATCACACACATAGAATGACACTCATCATCACATACATAGAATGACATTCATCATCATATACATAGAATGACACTCATCATCACATACATAGAATGACACTCATCATCATATACCTAGAATGACATTCATCATCATATACATAGAATGACACTCATCATCACACACATAGAATGACACTCATCATCATATACCTAGAATGACATTCATCATCATATACATAGAATGACACTCATCATCATATATACATAGAATGACACTCATCATCATATACATAGAATGACACTCATCATCATATACCTAGAATGACACTCATCATCACACACATAGAATGACACTCATCATCATATACCTAGAATGACACTCATCATCACATAGAAAGAATGACACTCATCATCACATACATAGAATGACACTCATCATCATATACCTAGAATGACACTCATCATCACATAGAAAGAATGACACTCATCATCACACACATAGAATGACACTCATCATCATATACCTAGAATGACATTCATCATCATATACATAGAATGACACTCATCATCACATACATAGAATGACACTCATCATCATATACCTAGAATGACATTCATCATCACATAGAAATAATGACACTCATCATCACATACATAGAATGACACTCATCATCGTATACCTAGAATGACACTCATCATCATATACATAGAATGACACTCATCATCACATACATAGAATGACACTCATCATCACATAGAAAGAATGACACTCATCATATACCTAGAATGACACTCATCATCACACACATAGAATGACACTCATCATCATATACCTAGAATGACACTCATCATCCCACATATAGAATGATACTCATCATCACATAGAAAGAATGACACTCATCATCATATACCTAGAATGACACTCATCATCACACACATAGAATGACACTCATCATCACATACATAGAATGACACTCATCATCACATACATAGAATGACACCCATCATCACATACATAGAACTACACTCATCATCACATACATAGAACGACACTCATCGTCACATACATAGAATGACACTTATCGTCACATACATAGAATGACACTCATCGTCACATACATAGAATGACACTCATCGTCACATACATAGAATGACACTCATCATCACATACATAGAATGACACTCATCGTCACATACATAGAATGACACTCATCATCACATACATAGAATGACACTCATCATCACATACATAGAATGACACCCATCATCACATACATAGAACGACACTCATCGTCACATACATAGAATGACACTCATCATCACATACATAGAACGACACTCATCGTCACATACATAGAATGACACTCATCATCACATACATAGAACGACACTCATCATCACATACATAGAACGACACTCATCGTCACATACATAGAATGACACTCATCATCACATACATAGAATGACACTCATCATCACATACATAGAACGACACTCATCATCACATACATAGAATGACACTCATCATCACATACATAGAATGACACTCATCATCACATACATAGAACGACACTCATCGTCACATACATAGAATGACACTCATCATCACATACATAGAACGACACTCATCATCACATACATAGAATGACACTCATCGTCACATACATAGAATGACACTCATCATCACATACATAGAACGACACTCATCATCACATACATAGAACGACACTCATCGTCACATGCATAGAATGACACTCATCATCACATACATAGAATGACACTCATCATCACATACATAGAATGACACTCATCGTCACATACATAGAATGACACTCATCATCACATACATAGAATGACACTCATCATCACATACATAGAATGGCACTCATCGTCACATACATAGAATGACACTCATCGTCACATACATAGAATGACACTCATCATTACATCTCACGTATATATGATCTAATATATAGAATAACCCTTAAAGAGCAGCTTTAACACAAAGTTGAACTTGACGCCATGCCTAGCATAAAATATATGACCAATATTTTTGGATCTGCTCCCAAGACATAGGTGGGACCATACAGAGGAGTTGACGGAAATCAATCAGAAAAATAATGAAAGGAGGACACGAGGGTCACCAGAATGACTTTCAGCCAAGCAGCAGAACATTGGTAATACAGTGCTGTGCCTCCCCAGACACTCACTGCTAGCCGCTGCATTCCACAGCCTGGGTCCTTGGGATCTCTGGCAAGTCAAAGCTGACTCTCCTAGCCCAGCAGCCAGGAATCAGAGTTTCAGTTCATGGCAATCCCAGCTCACTTACTTGTGTGTCTGTGCTGCTGTCAGTGCTCCATCCAGGGCTGGCTGGCTGCTAGCCTGTTCACATTCTCCCCCACACAAGAAACACCAGCCTCAGCAGCCGGAAGCTAATTCCAGCTCACAGCTCTCAACTCAGGAAATAATTCCCAGCCCCTCCTTCCCTCTTCCCTACTTCTTCTTTGGAAAGAATGGAAAGTGACCCTGTCTGTAAAAGACTGCTAGTGCCACCTGCTGCACAATAGAGGCATAGCCTTCAGGGCAGGTATACAAGAGAGTAATGGGTTAAATTAGAGTGCTAAAATCATAGCAATATAAAAAGACATTGCCTTTTATTCAGTTCCTCTTTTCAACTCATTCACACAATACTTCACGATATATAAAAATTATGTTTAGAGTAACTAAATAATAAGAAGTGGAAGTGTGGTGGCATTCTGCCCACAATTGAATGAATGAATGAATAAATGAATGAATGGTTATTTATTTATTTTTATTTATTCATTTTTTAATGAAAACATTTTTTTCCTAATACAAAGATACCTAAGACACATCACAAACAACAACAACCAAGGAAAAAACATAAGGGAAAAATAACACATTTCAAAAACATCTGACAATCATAATCATAGCAAAAAAACAAAACAAAAGGAAAAGGCTGCAATGTATAGTATTCAAAGAAAGAAGAAAAAAAAAGGAAAAGCCACCAAACCAAACCTACTCTGGGAATTAAACTCCTGTATGGCAGAATGAGCTTTATACATGTTTGGGCATACAGTAAATATTCCTCACTCAAAAATAACATATTAAAGCAGTGGTAATTGCTAGGGCAAAAAAAGTTTCCCCTTGCAAGGCAATATCATAATGTACTAGTGTACAACGCATACTAGCACATTATGAAAGACTTACCTTAAAACGAAACCCTCCAGCGGCCTGCTGTCACCACGGCAAAGGCTTCCATCTTCCCCCGGTCTTCCTTCTGTGTTCGCGGACTCCGGCCATCTGACTGGTTGAGCTGTGATGACGTCACAAGCTGCTCTTCCGCACTAGAATATCTCCTATAAGGTTCACATTTAGTAGATATTAATTATATCAACAGGTAAGCTTTATTATAAGCTTACCTGTAAGTACAAATAAAAGAGAGATTGCTACCACTTAGATATATGAATATATTACCATAGTAACCTACAGTATCTCACAAAAGTGAGTACACCCCTTACATTTTTGTAAATATTGTATTATATCTTTTCATGTGACAACACTGAAGGAATGACAGTTTGCTACAATGTAAAGTAGTGAGTGTACAGCTTGTATAACAGTGTAAATTTGCTGTCCCCTCAAAATAACTCAACACACAGCCATTAATGTCTAAACTGCTGGCAACAAAAGTGAGTACACCCCTAAGTGAAAATGTCCAAATTGGGCCCAAAGTGTCAATATTTTGTGTGGTCACCATTATTTTCCAAGCACTGCCTTAACCCTCTTGGGCATGGAGTTCACCAGAGCATCACAGGTTGCCACTGGAGTCCTCTTCCACTCCTCCATGACGACATCACGGAGCTGGTGGATGTTAGAGACCTTGTGCTCCTCCACCTTCTGTTTGAGGATGCCCCACAGATGCTCAATAGGGTTTAGGTCTGGAGACATGCTTGGCCAGTCCATCTCCTTTACCCTCAGCTTCTTTAGCAAGGCAGTAGTCATCTTGGAGGTGTGTTTGGGGTCGTTATCATAATGGAATACTGCCCTACGGCCCAGTCTCCGAAGGGAGGGGATCATGCTCTGCTTCAGTATGTCACAGTACATGTTGGCATTCATGGTTCCCTCAATGAACTATAGCTCCCCAGTGCCGGCAGCACTAATGCGGCCCCAGACCATGACACTTCCACTACCATGCTTGACTGTAGGCAAGGCACACTTGTCTTTGTACTCCTCACCTGGTTGACATCATCTGAACCAAATAAGTTTATCTTGGTCTCATCAGCCCACAGGACATGGTTCCAGTAATCCATGTCCTTAGTCTGCTTGTCTTCAGCAAATTGTTTGAGGGCTTTCTTGTGCATCATCTTTAGAAGAGGCTTCCTTCTGGGATGACAGCCATGCAGATCAATTTGATGCAGTGTGAGGCGTATGGTCTGAGCACTGACAGGCTGACCCCCCCAACCCTTCAGCCTCTGCAGCAATGCTGGCAGCACTCATACGTCTATTTCCCAAAGACAACCTCTGGATATGATGCTGAGCACGTGCACTCAATTTCTTTGGTCGATCATGGTGAGGCCTGTCCTGAGTGGAACCTGTCCTGTTAACCACTTCAGCCCCGGAAGCTTCACAGTACCAGACCCCGGCGTAATCACGACGGCCGTGACC
>BLSH010418757.1:773007-783102 GCA_018402905.1 Glandirana rugosa | reverse complement strand
CCTTTGCGCAGTGTGGAGGGCACTGCAGTGGACAGACGCGGACCTACAAACACCAAGTTCGGAGCAAAACCATATACGGCCAATAAGGTAGAAGTGGTAAGGCTTGCCGAGAGGGTTATGGAGAGTCGACGATCGACGTAGGCCTGGGAGTATACTGCCACTGCGGCGAGACCTGATGAGGAAGGTACGACAAAAATAGATGGATGTACACTCACAAAAATTAGGACAATGGAAGTTATTTTGCACGTATAATGTGAATCTCCGCGGAGAGAGAGGAACAGAAAAAACAGGATTAAAAACACTCACATGTAGGTAGATAAAAACAGCATGGAAGGAGTAGTCCAGAGCGGCGTCACCGTCATATGAGGGTCCGGATGCAGCTAGCAGCTGAGAGGTAGTGGGAGAGCCGTTCGGAATGGTGAAGATGGAATAACCGGCATATACCAAAACGAGGCTTGAACCACAAACATCCAGGCGCAGACAGGTGACGTCACGGGAGGTGCGACGCGTTTCCTAGGCGATCGGCTCAGCTGACAGGAGAGCCACGCCCCTTCTTCAGGCAGGACTACTGAGGATGGGGCATGCTAGTGAATATATTACAGCGAACAGGGGAGGAGCGGATATAAAATAGATATATATAATAAAATTATATAAAATCTGTAAATGAGATATATGCGGGAGATGTAACTGTTGTTCACATCTCCCGCATATATCTCGTTTACAGATTTTATATAATTTAATTATATATATCTATTTTATATTTTACACATAATTTGTCAGATTTTATACATCTCTTATATCTCTAAAATCTGCCTTCATTGTATTTCCGTGTGTTTTTTATCCTTGGTATGCTCCTCACAATGTGTCAGTGTAAACTGCTTAACAGCTGCAGCTGCCCATTTTTATCCTCTCCTCCCCCGTTTGCTGTAATATATTCGCTAGCATGCCCCATCCTCAGTAGTCCTGCCTGAAGAAGGGGCGTGGCTTTCCTGTCAGCTGAGCCGCTCGCCTAGGAAACGCGTCGCACCTCCCGTGACATCACCTGTCTGCGCCTGGATGTTTGTGGTTCAAGCCTCGTTTTGGTATATGCCGGTTATTCCATCTTCACCATTCCGAACGGCTCTCCCACTACCTCTCAGCTGCTAGCTGCATCCGGACCCTCATATGACGGTGACGCCGCTCTGGACTACTCCTCCATGCTGTTTTTATCTACCTACATGTGAGTGTTTTTAATCCTGTCACCTTCAATAAAACGTGCATATTACACTTAGAGGCGCCTCTCTCTCCTTGTCTTTTTGCAGTTTATTTATAGTGAAGGGCGAGGCCACCTGAGATGTAGAGGTGACCCCGCCCCTTCTGACATGTGACGTCAGGGGGCGGGTCACACAATTACATCACCAGGTGGCCCCGCCCTTCACTATAAACTGTCAAAACAAAGCGAGCTCAGTCGGCGGGAGCCCTCCCATGGAGGAGGAGCTGTTGCGGCTTTTTTTTTTTTGTAGGGTTCATCGCATGCCGTGATTGACGATGGATTACAGCGGGGGACACTTATTTTTTTCTTTTTTAATAAAGTACTTGTCCCCAATTGTCACCTGTGGTTTTTTCTTTTTTGACACTTTTTGGTGAATTAATAATACTAATTCACAAAGGGTGGGCCAGGATCCGGGGGCCCCCTTATTAAAGGGGGCTTCCAGATTCCGATAAGCCCCCTGCCCGCAGACCCCCACAACCACAGCCCAGGGTTGTGGGGAAAAGGCTCCATAGACTTTAATGGTGTTGAATGTTTGGACAAATTTTTTGTCTGTTCGCATGTTTTGGTGCAAACAGAACCGGGGGTGTTCGGCCCATCCCTAGTAGAATTCTTAGTCTGCCTAGAGAATTATTCATATTTGCTTCAATGTACCATTCAGTATAACAAAATGGCGTCATCAGTAGGGATATTTCCGAGTTTGAAAATGAGTGTTCCATAAAATTATTTTTATTGGATATGATTTATAGCAGAAAGTAAAAAATGTTTTATTTTCAAAATTGCCGGTCTTTTTTTTTTGTATATAGCGCAAAAAAATAAAAAACGCAGGTTATCAAGGTGATCAAATACCACCAAAAGAAAGCTCTATTTGTGGAAAAAAAGGACATTCATTTTATTTGGGTACAATTGTCAGGTAAAGTAACGCAGTGCCGTATCGCAAAAAGCGGTCTGGTCATGAAGGGGGGTAAATCTTCCGGAGGTCAAGTGGTTACAAGATCCAAGCTGAAGTAGTACATACAAAAGGGGCAAGGTGGTTAATCTAAACAAAACTTTAAAAAAAAAAAAAAAAAAAGATTAAATATCTTATTTTAAACATTCTATGTGCACATAACAATCACATCCAATAGTCAGTACACATTTATAAGTTGAATCTACTGTATAAGTAAAATGCAAATAGAACAAAATACAGTAACTAGGAGAAAAAAAAGGGATGTTATTATAACTTACCGTAAAATCCTTTTCTCTGAGTTCACTGACAGACGCAGCCTTCTTATGACACGTGGGGTTATGCTCATATCACTAGGAGTAGACTAGGCAAAAATAAAACAAAAGCATTGGTTGGCCCCTCCCAGGGGGCCGTCCTCACCTTAGCATATAATCCCCCTGCTCTGCATAGCACATCAGTTCATAACAAGCCGTACAAACTCCACAGAGGGGTGGGTGCTGCGTCTGTCAGTGAACTCAGACAGGAAGGCCTCGCAGCCTCGCCGACCAACGAGACAGACAAAGCCTGATCGCTCTCAGTTCCAGTACATTTATCGGAAGCCAAGCTTCCTGAACTGACCAACGACCCTGGGCAGAGAACTGCCCCAGGACCCCTCCCCTGCCCGACAGGCTGGCATCCGTCGTTACTATCGACCAATTGAGGGGGAGAAAACATTTTCCCAACTTTAGGGCTGGAGCCCGAATCCACCAAATCAAGGATCCTCGGGACTGATGATCCAACCTGATCAGTCTGTCTAGGGATAGGGGAGATTTGTCCCATTGCGACAAAATCGCCTTCTGCAGGAGCCGAGTGTGACTCTGGGCATTAGGTATCGCTTCGAAAGCCGACACCATGAGCCCCAACACTCGCATACAGAACCGTAAGGAGGACCACTGGCGTGATAACAAGGTTCGCACTGCTGCCTGTAATGTCAGGAGCTTGCTCGGTGGTAAAAACACCCTTGCCTGCACCGTGTCCAGAATCAGACCCAGGTATTCCAGCCTGTAGGATGGAGTCAATGATGACTTCTGCAGGTTGATCAGCCAACCAAATTCTTTTAACGTGTACACCGTGATTATCATGTTCTCCTCCAGAGCCGCAGCTGACTCTGCTCTCAGGAGTAAATCGTCGAGGTACGCCACCACCGCGATACCCCTCTGTCTCAACAGTGCCAGCATCTGGGCCACCACCTTGGTGAACACTCGGGGAGAAAAAGCCAGCCCGAAGGGAAGTGCCACAAGCTGGTAATGCAGATCTCCCACTGCGAAGCGTAGAAAACGCTGGTGACTGTAACAAACTGCAACGTGAAGATACTCGCCCCTGATATCTAGGGACGCCATGAGTTCCCCTTGGTGCAGGGCGGCCACGACCGAGTGGATGGACTCCATCCTGAATCTCTTTGTCTTTACAAAGCAGTTTAATACCTTCAGGTCCAGAACTGGCCTGACACCGCCCTTCTTGGGCACCACAAAGAGGTTTGAGTAAAACCCGTGAAATCTTTCCACCGCGGGTACAGATACAATCACCCCCTGTTCGGCAAGCGCCCGAACGGCGCCCAGAAGCACCTCCCGACGCCCCTGAGGGAGTTTTAAGTTCGAAGGGAAGAATCTGTCTGGGGGCAGAGAGATGAATTCTATCCTGTACCCGGAGGACACCACCTCCAGCACCCACCGATCGGTGATGCGGGCAGCCCATCTGTCTGCGAACCCCAGCAACCGGCCCCCCACCTGTGAGTCGGGCGGGGGCAACCCATCATGCAGAGGTTGACTTATCCTTCGTTTTTTCGGACTTATGTTGCCAGGGCCTTTTACTGGACCCAGCGGAAGCCTTACCGGACTTGAAGCCCTTACCCGCTGAGCCAGGTGCCCGAAAAAACTTCTTCTGACCTGAAGAAACAGGGCCCTGCCTACGGTGAAAATCCCGCCGTTTTGGCTCCGGAAGGAAAGTACTCTTCCTTCCCGTGAAATCCTTAATTATTTCATCCAACTGTGGGCCAAACAGACGCCCTCCCTGAAAGGCAAGATCTGTAAGAGCTTTCTTCAAAGCCTGGTCGCCCGACCAAGAGCGGAGCCACAGCACCCGCCTGATAACAATTGCAAAAACAGACATTTTTGACAGTATGGGAATCAGGTCCAAGGCCGCATCGCATATGTAGCGGAGACCTTCTTCCAAGTGTTGTGCACGTTGCACCTCAGCCTGTGCACACTCACAAGTTAAACCGGTGTGTAGTGTGGCAGCGTGCTCGTGAAGAGATTGCGCCGCCATAGCAGCTGCCAGAGCTGGCCGCATGGCTGGCCCAGCCAACAAGAACAGTGCCTTAGACACTGCTTCCATGCGGCGATCGGCCGCCTCTTTAACCGCTTGCCGACGGCTGATCAGCAATTGACGGCGACAGAGTGGCTCTGTAACGCGAAACACCGTCATACGACGGCGGCCGCGATACAGAGCCACTGTGAGCGCGCGTGCTCACTGTGTTCGGGGGGGGCCAGGGAGCGGGTGCGGCGGCTTCGATTGCCGCCGGCCACCCACGATGCCCCCCCCGGAGTGAAGGAGCGGAGGTCCGTGCATGTAAACACGGACCTCCGCTCTGTGTGAGGGGGAAGGGCTGTGATCACAGCCTTCCTGTACGTGAAGGCTGTGACCACTTCCCTTCCCCAGCTAGGCAAGCCCCCATACAGTTAGAACACGCCCAGGGAACATAGTTAACCCTTAGCGCGCCCCCTGCAGGTTAACCCCTTCACTGCCAATGGCATTTACACAGTAATCAGTGCATTTTTATAGCACTGATCGCTGTATAAATGCCAATGGTCCCAAAAAAGTGTCAAAAAGTTCCGACATGTCCGCCCCAATATCGCAGTACCGCTAAAAATCGCAGATCGCCGCCATTACTAGTAAAAAAAAAATAAAAATAAACCCCAAAAATGAATTCTCATCATCCGTAAACGCGACCACTTTTGCACAAACCAATCAATAAACGCTGATTGCAATTTTTTTTATCGCAAATATGAGGAAGAATATAAATCGGCCAAAAACTGTGAAAAAAAATATGTTTTTTTATATATATTTTTTTTTATTTGTATTCTAGCAAAAAGTAAGGGTTTTTTTGCAAAATTGTCGCTCTTCTTTTGTTTATAGCGTGCGATCAGAAATGACGCAGAGGTGATCAAATACCACCAAAAGAAAGCTCTGTTTTTGGGAAAAAAAAGGACGCAAATTTCGTTTGGGTACAACGTCGCACGACTGCGCAATTGTCAGTTAAAGCGACGCAGTGCCGAATCGCAAAAAGGGCTCCGGTCCTAAAGCTGGAAATCCTTCCGGGGCTGAAGTGGTTAAAGGGGTAGCGAACAGTAAAGCTTTTGGGTAAAGCAAAGGAATTTTGCGGCCGTAGCCATTCCTTGAACACCGCCTGTTCAAACACCTGATCATAAGGGTAGGCCCTAGGGGACCTAGAGGGCTTAAGCGATCCACAAATATATGTGGACTCAAGCGACTTCCCTGCTTGGTCAAGTCGCATGGCATCGCGGATATCAGTGATCAAAGCGGCCACTATCACTTTGTCACGTGAAAATGGGGCCCCCTGATCACCTTCGCCGTCTGAGGGTATCAGTTCATCCTCTGACAGGTCCACGGGGGTTCCCGTGACCACCGAGGCGCTCTCTGGTTCCGAATCCTCCCCCGAAGAATGACGGGGGACAGGTGTTTTTTTGGGGCCCCCCAGAATCGGGTCCCCCGCCTGGGGAAAGAACTCCCCAAATACCGCCCTCAGCTGTTCCAAGGACACCAAGGTTCCCGGGGTGGATTGTTGCTCCACAGGTTTTATCACTTCCTGTAATACCGAGAACGACCACTGGGGGCCGCCAGAGGACAGGCTGAAAACCGCAAGGTCTAGCAAACAAATGGCTGCTGCCATCAACACAAGCCGAGCTTACGGCAAAATGGCGTGGCCGGCGGACGAACGAACAGTGATCCACACTGAATGGCGGCGAACCGCCAAATGCAGTCTCCGAACGGTCAGTGCGGGGTGCGGTACTGCGCGGGGGGGAGGGGGGGGAACGGGAGATGACCACCCCAGATGCGTCCCCGCTAATAGGCCCCCACCGGCCGGCTACCTTAGAAGCTGCCCAGGTGCCCTCTCTCCACGCCCTAAGACGGAAGAGGGCTCTACTCACCGATCCGACTGGCGCAGCGGGTAGCCACCCAGACCAGACTTACCTCCCCATGGAGAGGCATGCTGCAGGCCCCTGGACAGGATTAGAACCAGTCACTGGGCTCTAGTGGGATTAGCCACTGGCCGCCCGCACGGAACAGGCGCTATGCGGCGTGCCCCCGCAAAGGGTAGCTCACATAGACATTGCCCGGACTGAGGAAAGTTTTTGGATTCTAGATATCCTCTATACCACCAGCCGGCTTCTTGATAGCAGTCTTCATCAGAAAAACCTTCAGGAGACCGCAGATCCCATAGGGAACCAGGTCTACTCCTTGCACTAGGCAATAAAAACTGATGTGCTATGCAGAGCAGGGGGATTATATGCTAAGGTGAGGACGGCCCCCTGGGAGCGGCCAACCTATGTTTTTGTTTTATTTTTGCCTAGTCTACTCCTAGTGATATGAGCATAACCCCATGTGTCATAAGAAGAGCTGTGTCTGTCAGTGAACGTAAGTGTAAGGAAGACTTATCACTTAAAGTCTATTCTACTTCCAGAGATATCCCAAATCAAACCAAAAGGTAAGAAAATCTGAAAAGGTTGTACTACATGGAAACTTACAGACGTAAGAATGTTCACTAGAACATTTAAAGCGGTTGCATCCCCCCAAATGTATTTTTTACCTACAGGTAAGCCTATAATAAGGCTTACCTGTAGATAAAATGAATATATCCTAAACAGGGCTGGCCCAAGACATTGTGCTTCCTGGGTCCAAGCATGAAATTCTGCCCCCCCCCCCTTCTTGTCTATATGCAAAATTATATGACATACCATTATATTCATTTCCAAGGGGCGGGCTATGGCAGTATAGTGGCAGGCTAGGGTGGTATATAGACAGGCTAGGGTAGTATATAGACAGGCTGGGGTAGTAAATGGGCGCGCCAGGGTAATACATGGACAGGCTAGGGTAGTATATAGACAGGCTAGGGCAGTATAGGGGCAGGTTAGGGTAGTATATAGACAGTCTAGGGTAGTATATAGACAGGCTAGGGCAGTATATGCACGAGCTAGGGTAGTATAGGGGCAGGCGGAGCAGCCCGGGGGGCAGTTGTCATCGTGACACAAAACTGCTGGAAAAAAAATCTTGGTCGTCAATTTGCTGGGTAAATAGAAGGGAAGGAGAGGTGGCTGTGGTTCAACTTGCTGCCCCTCTCAAAGTGCTGCCTGGGTCCATGGACTGGGACCCATGGTAGGGCCGGCCCTGCCAGCCCTACCATGGGTAGATACTTGCATTGCATGCAGCCGCTGACGTCAGTGGTGCATGCGCTCTGAAGATCCGCCGGATACTGCCAGAAAATCAGAGTTCCCTGCCGGAACAAAGAACTTCTACGCACACGCGCAGGAGTGACCGGAGCCGCGAACCCGGAAGAATCATCATGGTCATCATGTCAGCTCCCTCAGCGCTGACCGAGTCGGCTGCGGGGACTTCGTTCTAAGGTAAGTATTTCATAATGTGCTTTTGTCTTGCAGGGTTTGTTTTTTTTGTAGGTTTACTACCGCTTTAACCATAGACAAAATCACAGGTTAAAATATGAAAAATTAATAAAGAACACAGAAAAATAGTTTTGGAGGCAGTTGACATCAAATGAATAGAACTTATTTCTGTCTTGGAGAGAATAGGGAAGGGTTAGAACCTCTGCCAAGTTTTTATTGCCATCTGTGTCCCTGCTGGGTATGTTGACCCCTGTGATTGTCCGGCTGGGTTTATTGACCCCTGTGATTGTCCTGCTGGGTGTGTTGACCTCTCTAATTGTCCTGCTGGCTATGTTGACCCCTGTGATTGTCCTGCTGGGTACGTTGATCCCTCTTATTGTCCTGCTGGGTATGTTGAATCCTGTAATTGCCCTGCTGGGTATGTTGACCCCTGTAATTGCCCTGCTGGGTAAGTTGACCCCTGTGATTGTCCTGCTGGGTATGTTAAGCCCTCTAATTGTCCTGCTGGGTATGTTGACCCCTGTGATTGTCCTGCTGGGTATGTTGACCCCTCTAATTGTCCTGCTGGGTATGTTGACCCCTGTGATTGTCCTGCTGGGTATGTTGACCCTTCTAATTGTCCTGCTGAGTATGTTGACCCCTCTAGTTGTCCTACTGGGTATGTTGACCCCTGTGAATGTCCTGCTGACTGTGTTGACCCATCTTATTGTCCTGCTGGGTATGGTGACCCTTCTAATTGTCCTGCTGGGTATGGTGACCCTTCTAATTGTCCTGCTGGGTATGTTGACCCCTGTGATTGTCCTACTGGGTATGTTGACCCCTCTAGTTGTCCTACTGGGTATGTTGACCCCTCTAGTTGTCCTGCTGGCTATGCTGACCCTTGTGATTGTCCTGCTGACTTTGTTGACCCCTCTTATTGTCCTGCTGGGTATGGTGACCCCTCTAATTGTCCTGGTAGCCATTGTCCCTGAAAAAGTAAGGGTATATCTTAAATGTTATAGTTGTCATGAGAGCAAAGGCTGAACATACCAAGCTGGTTTCCAACTATTATTCGGCAATAGCCTTTAGTGAAAATAGGCAATGTCATAAAACACGCGAATGGTGGATGAAGGTAGTGCCCGATCTGACAGAGGAAATGTGGGCTGAGGTCCTTGAGGGTTATGTAGGCACTGTTATTCCGTCAAGGGACAAAATAATACAAATAAGGTACTTACATCAAATGTATTACACACCACAACGCCTCTTTAAAAAGGGGAAAAGGGATACAGATAGGTATCATAAATGTCAAACTGACAGTAGATCATTTATACATATGGTATGGGAGTGTCCTAAGATTAGACCCCTATGGTCAAAAGTTACCAAATTTATATCTGATACCTTTGATTTGCCAAATATATGCTATCTTTTGGTATGTCTTTTGGGGGTTCTGGAGGATGAAACAATGGATATGGCAACTAAGCTTTTCTTGAGGCTCTTATACTTTTATGTCAAAAAACTTATAGTGATAAATTGGATTCGTACTAATACTCTTGAATTAATAGCTTGGAATAAACTAGTGAATTCTGATATGACATTATATGAGATGACATATGAGGCTAGAGGTTGCCCAAAGAAATTTAGAAAAATATGGTATAGATGGGTTGATTCTTCTGACACACTGGCTACAAACCCATAAATGGAGTGTGAGAGGATTCTAGTAGCTTAGACACTTAGAAGCGGTTAAGGCACTGGTATACTCTGAGGGGTTCTTGTGATCCCCTTTCTTTTTTTTCTTTTCTCTCTTCGGCATTGGTCTGTTATAAGAGCATTAATGAATATTAAATTTACTGGGGGGGGGGGGGGGGTGCACTCTGGTAAATTTCTTGGGGTTATTTAGGGGGAGTTTGTCTAATTGTTTTTATTTTTCTTTTCTTGATATATATATGAAGGTCAGTATGGTGGCCTGAATTTATAGGAGGAGCCCGGAGAGTATTTAAGCAGCCCACTCGCCCCTGCTCTTTGTCGGTTCCAGTGCGCGATTCGTTACATCACCGGGCCGACTATTCCAGCTCACTCGTGTTCGTGAGTCTGTTGTTTCTTCAAATCAAATTCAGTGTGTGCTTGCTCGCTGTTCGCAGGTGGGATTCATAACCTTTATTCTGTATAATGTCTTAAAAGTGGTTTTGGCTATCGCATCTCCCTTGTCATGTTTGACTCTCGCAACGTAACTTTCGAATCGTTTT
>BLSH010418757.1:726332-736880 GCA_018402905.1 Glandirana rugosa | reverse complement strand
GCCACCCTAGGCTTATACTCGGGTCAATAACTTTTCCCAGTTTTTTGTGGTAAAATTAGGTGCCTCGGCTTATATTCGAGTATATACGGTACTTAGCCACGGTCCTAGATCAATTAAAGGCATGGTTCAACGAGGTCTCTTCTAAACCCTGGTGCCAGCTGGAAAGGGCGTGGATGAAAGGCAAATCTCTACGCTCTTTCCTAATGTCAGTTGCCCTCAATCCGCTCAATCAGAAACAAGAACATCTTACAATAGCAGCAGCGACACAGGCTTGGGCCCATCTCATAAGCAAAAATGAACAGAAGAGCCCAGTGGTTAAAGTACCAATTCCTTTGGCGGCACTGGAGTGGTGTATCCCAGATTTAAATTTAGAGCAGTGGCAACGAAAAGGAGTGAAAAACCTACAGGATCTACTAGACGAAGTTAAACCCCAAGCCTTTTCAAAATTGGCTAGCAAATTTGATTTACCCGAATCTGAAATATTTCCTTACTTGAGACTAACCTCATTTTTACGACCGTTGGCCACGGGAGAATGCATACTACCGGAATACATCTGGAAATTTTGGTCTTCAGCAGACCCCATGGCCAAAGGAATTTCACTAATATACAACGCCCTTAACGCTAAATCAAAATTTGAAAAGCCCTCCCCCATGTTAAAATGGGAAGAGGATATAGGCAAAACCTACTCAGACAAACAATGGTTGGATGCCTTTAAACACAGCTACCAATACTCCCGATGCATGAACTTCCGAGAACTTACCATAAAGTTAATACTGAGATGGCACTATACCCCTTATAGAACGGCTAAATTCTCAAACTCCAACACAAATCTTTGCTGGAGAGGCTGCGGACAGGTGGGCACGTTAATCCACATGGTATGGTCGTGCAAACATATTCGCAGCTTCTGATCCGAAACCTTTAAACTAATTTCCAAGATTACAGGAAATATAGTAAAACCAAACATAGAACAAGCAATACTAGGGATCAATATGTCAAATATCCCCGCTACTCTGAGACCAATTTCTATGAACATTATAATGGCAGCTCGCTCAAATATTATGCAAAAATGGAAATCGAACGAATCACCAAAGGTCAGTGAGACCATTAGACTAATCAATGATATAGCTCTAATGGAAAAAATTCTGGCCTATAAAGAGGGGAAAGCAGATAAATACCACCATAACTGGTCTTTGTGGAAACTGAAGGATTGATATCATAGCCATTAAAATAATGCGTGTCTAGCAACAAGTGGGATTAACTTATTCAAATTTACTTCTTCCTCTTCTACTCTTTTCTCTCTCTTTTCACTCTTCCTGATTTTCTGCTAATGTTAGTTGCTTCTTTTAAAGTTATTAACTGAACAATGTACATTGATCCACTGGCGCTCAAATTATCTTTTTCCCTTAGTTCCTCTGGAGGGTGGGGTGCGCTTGCTCGGCCCCCCCTGCCCACAGTGTTTTCCCTGTGGGGTCGGGGGGGGTTTGGGGGGGCGGCCTCGGACTCCTGAGAGGTGCCTGTAGTGGAAACAACTGCATACCCTAAAACTTAGATCTTCAAGAACTAATACACTGAACATAGAGCAACATGTAAGTTAATTGGTTGATACTATATGTGCTATATACTCAAGCTATGCCTTTATGTTTTGATATGTATAAACTTCAAAAAACCCAATAAAAATTCAGTTGGGGGAAAAAAAAAAAAAAAAAAAATCGCAATAAAATACATTTACGTTTTTTGTTGTATCATGACAAAATGTGGAAAATGTCAAGGGGTATGAACACTTTTTCAAGGTACTGTACATGGCTATACTTGCCTGAAGTGATCTAGCAGGACATCATTTTATGACTAAAGTTCCACTTTAATGAAAAAAGCTGATAATTGTATGCACCCATCAGTGTTAATCACTTGTCTCAGCCCTCTAACCCAGTGGTTCTCAACCCTGTCCTCAAGTACCCCCAACAGGCCATGTTTTGGGAATTTCTCTTGGATAAAATAGCTGTCCAAAATACCAAGGCATTGACTCTGATTTACAGCACCTGTGCAAGGTAAAGGAAAACCTGAAAACATGGCCTGTTGGGGGTACTTGAGGACAGGGTTGAGAACCACTGATCTAACTGCCACTTTTGCTGCACAGCGTGGTCTATTAAAGCTTCTTATCCTTTAGGCCCCATTCACATCTAGCATTTTAGGATCACTGCGATTCTGCATGCAATTCCAATTCGCACTGCAACGCTGACAAAACGCAGCATGTGTTTGTGCGCCATTCACGTAGCAGGGAATTATCCACCTATAGCAGGGAATTATCCACCTATAGCTGGGAATTATCCACCTATAGCTGGGAATTATCCACCTATAGCTGGGAATTATCCACCCATAGCAGGGAATTATCCACCCATAGCAGGGAATTATCCACCTATAGCTGGGAATTATCCACCAATAGCTGGGAATTATCCACCCATAGCAGGGAATTATCCACCCATAGCAGGGAATTATCCACCCATAGCAGGGAATTATCCACCTATAGCAGGGAATTATCCACCTATAGCAGGGAATTATCCACCCATAGCTGGGAATTATCCACCCATAGCAGGGAATTATCCACCCATAGCAGGGAATTATCCACCCATAGCAGGGAATTATCCACCTATAGCAGGGAATTATCCACCTATAGCAGGGAATTATCCAGCGTCAATGAGCGCCATGCAGCGTGCCCATCTCTCTTATGTGCATGGACAGTGATCTCACCCTTCCCAGGATCTCTGCCTATTGTGGGGGTGAGGAGCGCTCCATTGATCAGGGTGTGATCTGTGCTCCGTCATGCTGCAGCCCCATCTATGTATAACAATGGAAGATAGAGGAGAGCACACACCGTCCCCATCTCCGCTAACACACCCCCCGGTCATCACCCCGGACCCCACTCCGCCACAACAACGTGTTGCGCACTAAGAATGACACAGCCCGACCACAACGTCACCGGCACCTGACACCACCGCCCGAGGGGCGCCCCATTCCTCACACCTTCATAGGGGGGTTTCAGGTCCAATCGTCTGTAGACGGAACCATCCAATCAGCCCTCCCCCCCTTCCTCCCCGCCTGACTTGGTACCTGACCTGCCATATAAAAGCAGTGAGGCGTCTCCCCGCTGTCACGCAGATCGCTATATCGGAACAACGAGAAGAAAAGAAAGCGAAGACATGGCGCTACCACCTACCGAGATCAACCCGGAGGTAAGTGATTACCCCACCACCTGTGCGCCCCATCATCCATCCCTCTCAGTGTAATCACCCGCCTTCTCTTCTCTCCACAGATGCTGAACAAAGTGAGTGTGCCTGGCGGCTACCGCATCCTCCATGTGTCCGGAGCATCATCCCTCTACATGGAGGAGGAGGCTTCATAACGGAGACCGCCGGGACATGGGCCAGGGCGTGGTCCCTCTGTGTTTTCCTATGGAGCCCTCCATCCTTACCTCTCCACACATGTCCTATGGAGCCCCCCACCCTTCCCCAGATATGAGTCCTCCATCCTTACCTCGCCACACATGTCCTTCTATGGAGCCCTCCACCCTTCCCCAGATATGAGTCCTCCATCCTTACCTCGCCACACATGTCCTATGGAGCCCCCCACCCTTCCCCAGATATGAGTCCTCCATCCTTACCTCGCCACACATGTCCTTCTATGGAGCCCCCCACCCTTCCCCCAGATATGAGTCCTCCATCCTTCCCTCTCCACACATACCCTTCCCCAGATATGAGCCCTCCATCCTTCCCTCTCCACACATGTCCTTCTATGGAGCCCTTCGCCAGACATGGGTCCTCCATCCTTACCCCTCCATGTGTCCTCCCAGCTCCACCCTTACCTCTCTACACAAGTGTCCTCCATCCTTACCGCTCCACCCTTCCTTCTCCAGACATGTGTCCTCCTCCAATGGAGCCCTCCTCCCATGGACCTCTCCAGACATGTGTCCTCAATGGAGCACTCCACCCTTCTCTAGACTTTTCATTCCTGCTCCACCCTTACCTCTCCAGATGTGTCCTCCTATGGACCACCCCAGACATGTGCCACCCTTCTCCAGATGTGTATTCAATGGAGCACTCCATCCTTCTCTAGACATGTTTCCTTCCTGCTCCACCCCTACCTCTCCAGACATGTGTCCTTCAATGGAGCCCTTCTCCCTGCTTCACCCTCACCTCTCCAGATGTTTGTCCGTAATGGAACCCTCCAGATGTGCCCTCCCTGCTCCACCCTTGCCTCTTTGGACATGTCAGCCATTGTTTATCTTTCACCCTTATTCATCCACCACCTCTAGAATTGTTCATAATCTTACACCCTTATCTCTAGAAGTGTCAGCCATTTTTAATCAACTACCACCCTTTCTATTTTACTTTAGTATGGTCAGCCATTGGTCCTTCATACTCTACCTTTTTTTTTTTTAATGTGTTGGTTATTTTCCACCCTTATTTCTCATCTTCTAGAAGTGTTGACCATTCTGTGCCACCCTTCTAACCTCAACTGATGTGCCACTCTTCTCTAGAAGTGTTGTCCTTTGTTCCTCATGTACTGCATTTTTATTCTCCACCATTGTTCCTTGTGTTCTGTCCCTAGGAGTGTCATCTATTCCCCCCCCCCTTCTGTAGAATCCCTCATACTCCTCTCCTACCTCCTAGAAGTGTCAGCCATTGATCAACTTCCACTTTAACATCTCATGTTCTACCCTGCTCTAGTATGGTCAGCCATTGTTCCATCAGATGTCACCCTTTTGATGTGGTGGTCATATTCCTCTATTTTTAATGTTCCACCTTTTCTAGAAGTGTCAGCCATTGACCATATGCTACCCTTCTGTTCTCAATTTTTCATTATATGCCACACTCTAGAAGTTTTGTCCTTTATCATATACTACACTATGTACTTTCCTTTTCTAGAAGTGTCAGCCATTGTTAATCTTTCACTCTCTCCATGTGCCATGAATCTATTCCTGGCTGTTCATTATGCGCTGCCCTTCTCTAGAAGTGTTGACCATTGTGCATCATGTGCCACCCTTCTATTCTCCACTATTTGTTCTCTTCAATCCTTAGAAGCATCAGCTATTGTTATAATCATCCACAATTCTCTAG
The DNA here is from genome assembly GCA_018402905.1 of Glandirana rugosa. Classification (NCBI taxonomy): domain Eukaryota; kingdom Metazoa; phylum Chordata; class Amphibia; order Anura; family Ranidae; genus Glandirana; species Glandirana rugosa. Next base: position 731,769 of record BLSH010418757.1, on the reverse strand, counting down.
TCATTCATCCTTCGCCACTGTCTCTAGAAGTGACAGCCGTAGTTCATCACGTTAACACCCTTACTCTAAAGCTACTTTCTCACTGCAGCTTAGCCGCGATCGCTGTAAAACTCTTCGTTTTGGCAGAGTCTTACTGGCGATAAGGCTCCGCTATGCAGTCGGGAGTGCTGCGCTTTTAACCCCCCCCCCCCCCACAAGGGTTTAAAAGTGCTGGCACTCTGCGCTACCATAGCAATGTGCAGCCGCTTCGGAAGCGCTTGCCATTCATTCCAATGGCAGGGGCAGTAGAGGAGTGGTATATACAGAGCTCCCATCACCGCCCCAAAGATGCTGCTTGCAGGACTTTTTGTAACATTCTGCAAATGTACTTCCCCCGTGTGAAAGCACTCAGGCTTTCACATTGGGTGGGATTTTTGTTGAGCGTTAGATGCTAATTTTAGCTAAATGGCATCTGTAAAGCGCCTCTATGTGAAAGTAGCCTTAGGCCTGGCTCACACTTATGCATCTTTAGTGCATTTTCAGTTTGCATAAACTAGGCCATTTAACATGGTTTCCTATGGGTCATGTTCACATTTGTGCATTTTGTGGAAAGGGTCAAGGACCAGCAGGTTGTTGGTTCCATAGACTTCAATGGATCAAAAATGTGCATTTAAAAACCCAAAATTCATCAACTGCAACCTGCATAGGTGTGAACCAGGCCTTAATGTTCTATCCTACTCTAGTATGGTCAGCCATTGTTCCATTATACTCCACCCTTAATGTGGTGGTCCTCATCAACCCTTATGTCTCATACTCCACCCTTCCAGCTTGTCTATGTGCCACCCTTCTCTAGGTTAGGGTTGCCACATCCCTTAAATCGGGGACACACTAATTGCACAGGTTCTGTGGCTGATTAAGGTGGTAATTCGGTGCCTTATCTGAATTCAATTAGCCTCAGAACCTGTGTAATTCATATGTATCCTGAATTACATGGATGATGTAGCAACCCTACTCTAGGTGTGTCAGCTATTCATCTTCCACCCTTCTGTGGAAATTTCAGACATGTTTATCATGTGCCACCCTTCTATTCCTCATGTTCTGTCCTTATCTCTAGCAGTGTTGTCCATTGTTCAACACCCCCTTCCCCACTTCTCTAAAATTTCAGTTCTTTATCACGTAGCTATACAATGAGTTGCACTTTATGTGCACAATAAAGTGACTGCTTTAGCGTCCATCAAACGCTTCCTAAATGCATCCCATCAGTTAAAATCTGTCGGTGTTCTTTGGGTGCAGACTATAGTATGTATGCAGTCACTTTGTTATGGAGTTTACTTCCTCTATATTCCCCTGCAAAGTAGAAACCTAATGGGCTACTATGCATGGCATAGTAGCCCACTATGTGTCACTTACCTGCATATGAAGCCTTCGATGTCCCCTGTGCAGGCAGCATCCGTCTTCAGCCCCTCTCCCTTCTGGGGCTGTGACTTCACTCCCACACAGGAGCCGCCAGTCATGTCATGATCTTCAGTGAAGAAATGGCACGGAGTCTGTCTTTTTCACTGTGCTGCTATGACGTCGGCACATCTAGTACACTGTATCTCACAAACTGTGCAGGTTTGGGAGATATGCAGGGCACCAACAGGTAAGCCTTATTATAGGCTTGCCATGAGTTGACAACCACTAACAGCAGAATAAAGCGTCCAAAACGAGAACTACAAAGTGACTTAATATCCACATGTTGGGGCGGAGGTGGGTTACGGGTGCTGGCACCTGGATGAAAGGCTGAGGTGCATGTTTGGCATGGTGCTGTGGGTTTGGTTATTGTGCTGTAGCCTTCCGTAGAAGTGTTGCCCATTCATCATCCCCCCCACACACACACACACACACTTCTCTAGAAGCTTCAGCCATTCCTTGTGTGACCCTTATTCTCCACTATTATGCCACCTTTGTTTCCCCCATAAGTGTGCTCCCTTAAATCTATTCACAATTGTTCTCTGCTTCTCTAGAATTCACCCTCCCCTATGTAATTAATTGTAAGTCATGTGCCTGTGCCAATTTTCCTTTTTTTTTTTTTTTTTTTTCTTTAGATCTATCGGTCGTGCCACTATTCTATTCTCAGTTACTCCAACATGCTGCCCTCACTTTAGAAGTGTTGGTGGCTGGTGCTCATGACAATCCCTTCTGCTAGCGCAACACATTGATAGTCATTGCTAAAGTTTCCAAGGACATGGTTACAGCTGCTGGGGAAGGGAAATGTTACTAGCCATATATAGAAATTCTAGTTTATCAAATAAGCAGTGTGGCTAGTATGGAAAGCAAAGGGCAAAATGCAAGGGCTACAAAACCCAATACTAGTCCCTGGGAGTCTAGGGCAGTTGCCAGTTAAGTTTGACTGATCTAATTGTGGCTTTGGCAGACTTCTAAAGTGTAGAATGTTTTATTTTGAAAACCAGTCTAAATGTAGTCTGACTTGCACAAAAGAATAAAATTGTGAGATTTCCACTTTCCAGCCAAATTGAGGACCCCTATCTTACATGTACCTATTTACATAGCTTAAAAGAAAACTGCTTAGTTTGTAAAAACGTGTGTTCTCCCTTTTAGGCCCCTTTCACACTTTGCAACTTGGAACTGCAAAGTTGCATGACAATTTGTACCCCATGATTTCCAATGAGTACCATTTTATCTTTCCGACTTCAAAGTAGTCCCTGCACTACTTTGATGAGACTATCGGTAATATTAAGGGGTTGGGCAGTTTTCCATTGACACTATCTGCCAGGAAAGTACAGATAAGCTAGGTGTGCAAAGACTTGGATTTCTGAAGGCTGGGGCGATGCCTTGTTAATGCACTCTTAAATTGTCTGTCCCCTAATAGCACATTGCATGTTCTGAACAATACAAGGTGCCCATAGAATCCCATTATAATCCTGCTCTCTAGGAAGGGTAAGAAAACTATTTAATTATAGGTATGCTGGGTGAATGAGAACACAACATAGTGGTTCTCAAATTTGCTTACAAAATTGGCAGTGTTTGCTTAGCCTTGTCGCATGACAAAGTAGTTTTGGTGGCTGCAGACTGACCATAGCCTGTGCTGCTCCTCCATGGATGGTGTGAAAGCTAAGGTTGCACTGCAGTGGCCCTTAAACTACAACTTGTTTGACCGCTTTATGATGAATTGGCATTTAAAGCTCCAATCGTTCTGGTCTGTAAGCACAATTTAACCCATTTGGTGACTCTTTAAACTTGGCATTCTGGGGCTGGTTATTACTGCTGACTTTTTTTTTTTTTTTCTTTGCAGCTGCTGGAGAAGTTTGGTGTTTCCAGCTGTAAATATGTGGACATGTTGGGTTTTGAACCAGACTACCTAAAAACATTTTCCAAACCTGTTCGTGCTCTGGTGCTCACCTTCCCACAAACAACAAAGGTAAGGTTTTGGCTTTGCAGTAGTGAGTTCAGTCACAATTCTTTGTTCTGGTATACACATTTTATGGGTCCTAGAACAATGTTAACCACTTGCTGACTGCAGTATGTAGTTTTTGTCAGCAGCTAAAATCTGTAGCTGCTGACTCACACCATGGTGCAGAGAAGTCTGTATTTCTGTACATGTGTTTGCCAGGGTGTGAATGAGCCCTTGGCACTGGAGGTACCCAACTTTGGGTGGCACAGTGGTGTATTAGTAAACACTTTTGCCTAGCAGCAAAAGGGTTGCTGCTTTGAATCCCAACAATGACACTACCTGCCTAGAGTTTGCATGTTCTCCCTGTGCTTGTTTCCTCCCAGACTCCAAAGACATGCTGGTAGGATTCAATTAACCTAGTATGAATGTGAGTTGGGGACCTTGGATTGTAAGCTTGAGGGTAGGGACTGATGTGAATGTACAATATATGTAAAGCTCTGTGTAAATGGTGCTATAAAAGTACCTGAAATAAATAAAAATTATCCTCCATAGCTGGCTCTTACTGCTGCAGGCTGTTGTGCTGCTATCTTGGATATGGGAGTTGGTTATGGCTTCCTGAGGAACTACAGCCAGCTACCCACTGCAAGATCACACAGCACTTTGTGAATTTTCCTGCAGCAGGGTAAGGGATGATCTCAGTGAACTGAGCTGTGCATGGGAAGCTGTACCCTTAGAGGTAACTATAAACAGGCAGGTAAGCTTATAATATTGCAGAAGAGGCATCGTATGTCTCCTGCAATAAAGGGCCTACCTACTCATTTTTTTAGGACTTTAAGAATTGAGTGCCCATGACATGGCACCAAAACCTTGGTACCTCAAATTTTCCATCATTGACACTTTAAAAGCCCCTACAGCCATCTGTTTAGCATTAGCTGTGACTAATGGGCCTAAAATTGCTCACTCTGGCATGCCAGTATGGCAATGTGTAGAGCAGTACAATCAATGTTTCATACATGGGTGCCACAGTGTCTGCATGGGGAGAGGTGGGTGCAATTTTTGGGGTATTTAGATTACTTTCACCAACCATAGTCTCTATTTAATGCTATTTGGTTCTCCAATAAGACCCCAAGGTTTTTTCCACCCCTGTTGTCTCCTACCCTTTTTAGCTACTGCAGAATTTTTTCTCCCCACTTTAAATCTCTGCTGCATATCAGGTTTCCTGGTGTTTCACATATTTGACACACCTGAAAGTGTTGGATTCCTGTAGTCTGGGGAACAGTACCATACTTTGTAATTCCCCTGCCCCTCTGGTAGCCAGGAGTAAGAAGCATGGACTAAACAGAAACCAATGCGATCATTGGTTAAATATACATTTAGATTTTATAACCAAAAAAAGTGGATGCCATGGGATAATGAACACTGATCCATGCTGGATGCATTTTTTTTTTTTTGTCATGAAAAGTCATGCTTATCTACATCATTCTGATGTGACCTGCTTTTCTGATGAGTTCACTTGTGCTTTCAGCTTGAGTTCCGAAATAAAAAAGCTGAGGAACAGAAGGGCAAAGAGCTGAACTCTGAAGTGTTCTACTTGAAGCAGACACTTGAAAACTCCAGTGGACTTGTCGCTTTGATTCACACTGTAGCAAACAACAAGGATTTTGTGAGTTTTGGTGAGTTTGCAGGATCTTTATGACCTCCCTTTCAAAATCGTGTACATTCGTTTGTATTTTTGACGAAGATTTCTAGGACGTTTGAGTGGTTTTGAGTGTTTTAGGAACAACAAACGATGTCACACTTAGTTTCGCTGTTCAGGTGACCTCAAAAGTTCACAGACGAAGTTCATCTTGTGAAGTCTCAAGTCGAGAAACGGGAAGACAAGGAGTCGAAAAAATAAAGCCTTGAGTTCGACTTTCGTGTTCACTTGAGTAGTCTTTTCGTCCAGTGTAGTCTTACTACATCTATTCGTACTGAAAAGTACTGTTTTTTTTTTTTTACGTAGGTCGTACCTAGTCACAAGTAATAGGGTACCGTAGGTGAAAAAAACCAATATTTTAGATTTAC
>BLSH010418757.1:702085-718369 GCA_018402905.1 Glandirana rugosa | reverse complement strand
AGAGAGACACACAACAGTATTTGGGTACAGCATCCCACCACCATGCAATTGCCAGTTAAAGTAATGCAGTGCCGTATTGCAAAAAAGGCCTGCTCAGGAAGGGGGTAAAAGCTTCCAGAGCTGAAGTGGTTAATGCTTGCTTTGTTTCTCTGCCATGCTTCAGTTGCTAAATGGAGAATACCTGGTCTGAGTACAGAATGCTTGCACTCACAAGATATGGTTACTGATCCAGCAGTGTCGGTAATCTTTCATAACCTGCTACAGGATTCAGAGCTTACATGGGTTACTTTCTTCCGATTACAAGGCATCCCAGCACACTTAACCAGCTAGTCTGCAAAAAACAAATTGACCCAATCGAACAGTTCATGTCAGATGGGGTTTAGGTGTGTACACATACACTTGCAAATGCATGAAAGCCGCAGTGCCTTGTCAAGATTCCTTTGTATACTGTGGTCCTAATTCTATAGTTTGCATCTCCAAATTGGGAGCTTATATAGCAGTAGATTGAGGTCAGGTTTACTGGGAGGGAGCCAGATCATAGGTGCAGGGACATATTTGATGCCCAGCAAGAGCAGTGGCACTTGAAAGCATCCAATGTGTCCAAATGCACAATTCAGCCTAGCAGCTGAATAGAGCACTGAGTGGAAGGTGTGACTTTTGCTGGGAAAAAATAAACTGACTTGGTGTTAATAGACCCATTGTGGAAGACCAGGATCACTATATCTGGTCTTCCACAGTACACAACATGGAAATGCAATTTTAGTAAATATAAACTAATTGTGTTTCCCCAACAGCAGTAGAAGTCCTATGACTTCTATCAGTGACTGGCCGAGCATTGGTTAAAGCTTCAAGTTTTCTCTTGACTGTCCTGAGGCTGCATGACCACTGACCCTCTGTCTGGACAGTGCTGATTGGCCCTGTACTGATCACATGCACCCTCCCAAAAACTCTAGCAATACACACCACTGAGCATGTGCAGAGTGCCTCCAAGGCTCTATACTATAACCAGATGGATTGGGGAGGATCAGAAGACAGGATCAAACAGCTTTTTAGAGGGTTAACCCCTTAGGTTCCACAGTGAGTAGAGCAAGCATGCTTTACTGCAAATGCAGACTGACTTTACTGTTTTGGTTCACTTAAAGGAGGTACAGACAAAGCTAGTTTGGCTGTACTTCTGTGGATCACAAGAGGGCAGTTCATTCTGCACTGACCTGGTTTTTGGCTGCTGTCCAAGCCAGTCCTGGCTGGCTCATCGTCTCAGCAATCCACTTTACAACCTGAGGCCTGCCATACATGCACATCCTCGTGCTTTTAAATTCTTGTGGGTTTTTTTTTTATTGGTACATGGCATTGCAAGTAAGCATTTTATTCTTGTCACAAATGAATGGACAAATTGCTTATAAATTGTTGCATATAATGGGGAGAAGTTAATTGGGATGGTTTTAAAATCTGCCTTCACATGCTAGCTGCCCAGCTGTGATGCTAACCCTCTTTAAATTGTAACAATGACTAGCATACAGATGAGGACTTCTGGTCTGAAATGGTAGCCCTGTATTTAATTCCTTGAAAGGATACCTAATTCCTCCTAAAAGAGAACCATATATGTGGCAATTTGCATTTGCTCATGGGCATCTGTATTGGCAGCTTAACACGTGTCTAAATGGGTCCTGGGACTTGCAAAGCTACATGAATGACACCCATTGCAGTTAATGGGGATTTCCTCCCTGCACCCAAAGTCTTCAAGAGCTGCTGCATACTGATCACTCCTATCAGAACACTTGCCATGAATTTGTCAGGAACCATGAATCAGACGGAGAGGGGAAGTTAGCCAGGCAAATGTCTTTAACTGGAAAACACAGCAGAGTATCCGAATATGTTGAAGGCACAGGAGATCTGCTCCAGGCAGTTTAAATGGCCAGCAAGGCTGACCAGCAGGATATGATGATCAGGGGAGTCACTGTAAAATGAGTGCTGGCAATTAGCTGAGCAGCCTGAGCTGAGACTGTGCCCAGCCCTGATGCACCTGATGGCTCCCAGTGCAGTCCCCAATTTATGTGTTTCTATATTGAGGTTGGTAAGGCTTATGGTCATATTCACGTACAATAATGGATGAATACAGAGCTGCATTCAGTGTGGGTTTTTTCTCCCTGGAGTTTAGATTTAAGGATCACATTCAACAGGTACTATTGGACTGAATCATTGTTGTGTGCCACTGATTTAACTGACTGAGCATCTAAAACTTCCCATTGTAGCTGACAATTCTTCACTGAAGAGCTATATTGATAAGGCTGCTGCTGCCTCGCCTGAGGAAAGGGGAAAGCTGTTGGAGAAAAATGAGGCAAGTTTGCTAGCGTGTCTTTCCGTCTGCTCAATGCTTCTATTGGTGGCTGAATCAAACACCTTATTAATGCAGTATTTTTGTATTTCAGGCCTTGTTGTCTGATTTCAAGTCTGTTGCATCTGAGGGCTTTGTCAGGGTAAGTGTTTTGGTAAAGCTGAATATGGACCTAGTCTTGATGGTAGATGGTAACTTATGTATACCGTTTGGCTTTGTAGCTCTTAAATTAATAAGTGGTTTGAAAAAACATACCTGTCATTGCACAGAGCAGCCCCAAACCTCCTCAGGTTCCCTTCCTGGTGCTCCTGACTCTCCCCCCCCCCCCGAGTGCCCCCATAGCAAGCTGCTTGCTATGGGGGCACTCAGCTACTTGAGGCCTGCTCTGTCTGTAAGTGGCTCAGCTGCACTCCTCACTGGCTGTGATTGCTGTCTGAGCCAATGATTGGGCAAAGAGCTGCTGCTCATGCACATGGCTGGATCAAATTCAGGCACAGCTAAGTATAAGGGGGGGGGGGGGGTGCTGCTGCACACAGGTCTTTTACTTTCATGCTTATAATGGTGCTCACTACACTTCACATTCCAATGGTCTACACATAATGCCCTCAAGCAGGGGAAAACTTCAGAAACGCCTGTGAAAAAAACACAAGGATGCTATTACCTAGTGCATTAGACATCAAATTGTATTAAAGCTAAGTCAAACAGGCTTGAGAAGGTACAAGTGTATCAAAACCAAGCCAGCTTTAGGGTGATATATTGGCTGTGGTTGAAAGGCTGATTCTGGGGACATGCCCCCTTCCTCGGTTAACCCAACGAAAAAACATTTAGAACGTTGCCTTTGCATGCTATTGAAGGGGGTAGTTCTTTGGAATTTGAACATCTAAATAGTGAATTGTTTTGCTTGGGTTGGCTCTGAGAAAGGGGGGCATGTCTCCTGAAACTAATCAGCCTTCCAACCACAGCTAGTAGGGCATCACTCAAGCTGGAATTTTGATACGTTTGTACTTTGTAAGTGTTTATTGCTTTAACATTTAATAAAATTTGACAGTGCATCACTAGGTGTTTGCCCTCCTGTGTGATTAACAGTAATTAAAATCTGAATGCCATGTGTGGTTTTTGCATTGCATAGTTTGTTACATATGCATATTCACTTCCAATCACAAGGAAAAGCTGCTCCTATTAAGAATGATGTACAGAAGTGTTTCAAACAAACTCCATCCAGAGCTTATTCAGCCACACTTGGGCTACTTCCACACTGAGGTGCTTTACAGGCGCTAATTAAAAATGGCACCTGTAAAGCACCTCAAATTCACCCCAATGCGAGCCTGAGTGCTTTCACACTGGGGTGGAACTCTTGCAGGACGTTACAAAAATTCCTGCAAGCAGCATCTTTGGGGCGGTGAGGTGAGCGGTGTTTACACCACTCCTCTACTGCCCCTGCCATTGAAATGAATGGCAAGCGCTTCAGAAGCAGCTATGGCTCGCCGGTACTTTTAACTCCTTGTGAGGGGTTAAAAGCGCCGTACTCCCAACAAACCGGTGCTAAAACGAGCAGGGTTTTACTGCGGCCTTGCTGCAGTGTGAAATGAGCTGGCTCTGCAGGTACATGAGCTTAAAATTCTTGAGAACCTGCAAAGGCATAATGAGCTAGTATGCATTGCATACTGGCTCATTATGAAATGCTTGCCTTGGAATGAAGCTGTTGCAGCAGTCTCAGCACATAGCTTTGACCGGCGACATGTTGCTTCTGGGTCTGTGGCTCCAGCAAATCGCAGCGTGGGCTCCAGCACTGAGATTGGCCGTAGCCACACTGACGTCAGTCCCATGTATGCGCATGAGCTGTCAGTTATGGCACATTTACTGAAGAAACTGCACCCTGGGGGCTGATTCTTTAGTGCGCACGTGCCAGTTGACGTTGGCACATGCAGATACAGGGAATATCTCCTAAACTTCAAGTTTAAGAGCTATTCCTGGGACCTACAGGCCTTATAGACCACTTTAATGGAGACCAGCTTCACTTGAGTTTGGACCGTTTATGGGAGTGCCCAGCGACCTGCTAGCTTGCACCCATTGTTGGGTGGAGTAAAAGGTTTCAAGCCTGCAGTGGGACAGGACACTTTGCTATGTGATTATTCTATACCTGTGGAAGCTACATTTATTGCTGTTCCAGGTCACTTGCCAAGCAGCAGAAATGGGAAAACAAATCACAAATTAACTTGTGCAAGAGTCACTGACTTATAACTCCATGTTTATGGTCATTACTCATCAAATGCATGTCTCCAGCAGTACAGCAAAACAACTCTAAAGCCTTGCTTGCGAATAGTTAGACAATACAGCTTTGAGGCTTATGTGGAATCTGATCACTTGGTTCATAAACTGGCATGATCCCTTGATGTCATGTAACATTTACACTGGCAGAATTGCAAGTTTACCTCTATTCAAAGTATTGCCTACTACTCACTAACTGAAATGTTACTGTTTCTACAGCCAGATGGAGGTGACCACTGCAATGTAGTAGTGCTTGTTCCTGCAAATAAGCACCTAAATGAGATTGGTAAGTATAGTTTGAATATGTATCTCTTAAAAGTGTAACGTTCCCTGAAAAGGGAAATTCTGCTTTCTCCTCAACACTTTTTGGAGGCATTGCTCCCACTTTGCTCAGATCGCTCGATCTGAGCAGAAGTTCATGCTCATTCCCTGCCCACCACATCCTAGGACATCTCAGGAGGCTGCAGCATGACTCATAATTTAGGATTGCTTACTTTACCCTCTAAGAATTGCTGAGCACTGTAGTGGAAATAATCCATAGTAGACTGGTTATAGTTGACCTGCCAACTCAAGTCTTAAAACCTACTGTACCCATTGACTGTTCCTAAAGATTCTGATGCTGACAAAGTTGAGTCTTTCACAGGCCCAACTCTTAGCTTTTGTTAGCCAAACTACAGCTAATTGGGACGGGGGGTGGGGGGGTGCAGGTTTAGAGGAAGACCAGAGGAGACAAAAGGGTGCCACGGCTGTAGGGGAGGTGTAAGGGCCAGATTTGGCCCACAGGCATTGTTTGACTCTACTCTAGAACAAGCAGGGACCTCTCCAGAATGGTTCTGATTTCTGTTCTTGTACTTAATCTTATGGCTAAAAGCCTGGACAACCCTTTCAAGGAGGACCTATTTGAGGCACTTACAAATTTATCAAAGGTCACTTTTCCAAAATCTTTGGCATCTCTCAAAATGCAAAGTGCTTCAACACTACTCAGGCTTCATCCGTTAAGCCAAAATTCAGCCCTTCAAGACAAGCCTTGGAACACAATCAACAATGTACACAAAATTCCTCTTACCAATGAAGGGATACCTTCACTTCAAAAGTGGGAGGGCATCTAATGAAATTTGCCTCTTCAGACATCCCAGACCAGTAGGTTACAAAATGGTTCCAAACTACTCCCTCTCACTGTCTTTTGAATCAACCCAAATCTGCTTAAGTCAGATTTGCAGAACACTATAAACAATCTCTGCAGTACCTCTGGAGGGCAGGTTCAAAGGACTGTTTACAGTACCAAAACTCAACAGGGGTGTAGTATTCCTATCCCGGACCTAAAATGCCTAGATGAGCACCCTCAAGTTCAGAAGTTTCGTATGTCTGTTATCGCATGAGACCAGGGTAATACCTAGTGTCTGTGGACATCCAAGATGCTGATCTGGACATTTCCCATTTGTCTAGCTCTGGTTTAGTTTATCTTCTGAGTATTCAAGATATGTGCACCCCTTCTTGCCCTCTTAAATTTGGGGTATTCAGGTCAGCTTTTTCTAAACTCTCCCCCCCCCAACTAGCTGCAAACATTCAAACGATATTAAAGGCACAAATATAAAAAAGCAAACCTGTCATACTTGCCTGCTCTCAAGCTTTTTTTTTTTTTTTTTTTTTTTTTGTTTCCTGCTGGACGGGAAGGAAGCATGGAGGGAAGCTTTTTTGGAAGGTCCATGTGTCAGGGCTATCCTGAGAGGAGACTTGGCGTACCGTTCTGGCCTGCGCAACCCTTTGTCCATAATACAGGGAAGAGAGGTAGCGGGTCCCCCACTGTCAGAAGCTCGGAGAGCTGAGCCTCGGTGATATAGTGGTCCCTGCCTCACCAGCTGAAGTGCTGACCAAGGGACTCACCTGGCCTGAGGGCAGGAAAGTCTGGAGCCTTTACAGCACGAACGGGCGTCTTAGGTGTGCGTTGGCGGTGTGCACCTGGAACGAGTGTGTTATACATTCGTTGGAGGGTTGCAAGGCGATTCGCGCTCTCCGGAGTAGGAGGAAGCGTGCATGGGAGGCAGAGCTACTGCGCTCCAAAGGCAGGAAGTGAAGCAACTTCCGGCTGGGAGAGGTAATCAGAGGGCGCCTGGAGAGTGCTTCCTGTCTCCTGAAGGCGCAGTGGAGGACATCACAGGCACCCGGGAGCCTGTGAGAACCGAAGGGGATCACCTGGACCGATGGAGGCAGCTGCATCTCAGGCAGTAGACCCCAGTCCAGTGGGCACCGGCACTTCCCAGGTAAGCGTGGGAACGAGGGTCCATGTGTTACACTGGGGGGGGGGGAGAGGTAGAGGAGGAGGAAGAGCAGTGTAGGGGGTCTTCTCTACAGGTGGTGGCACTCTGTTTACCCAGCACAGTGGTGTTTTTGATGGAGTTAGGACGATTTTTTTTTTTTTTTTTTTTTTTTTCCCCATCTCTGGTTCTAGGTCAGGACCGAGACACGGCTGTTTCTTGCAGCAACATCCTAGCATCAGTTAAGGATGAGATTGCGTCCATTCTCCAGTCTTTTAAGGGGATGATGGACAGGGTACAGGTGGCCTTGTTTCCTCTGTCTAGAACGGCTAGTATGCCTTCACTGTCCGAACCAAGTTTAGAGGACAGTGAGGAAAGGGACTCCTCTCAGGCAGACTCTGAATCTGAGCCTGAGGATGATTCCTCCAGGGGGTCCAGATATAAGTTATCGCTGGACGATGTGGGGGATTTGCTTAAGGCTATTTATGATCTAGAGATTAAGGAAGAAACGGTACATCTTTTTAAGCACGACCGCTTATACCTAGGGTCTAGTGCGCAGAAAGGTCAGAGTATTCCCAGTTCATAAATCCTTGATAGAAACTATTTTGCTGGAGTGGGAGCATCCAGAAAGAAGGCCCTTTTCAGGAAATCTTACGCGCAGGTTTCCTTTTGACAAAGGTTCTGATCATCCCTGGAACAAGGTGCCAAAATTGGATGCGCCATTAGCCAAGGTCTCTAAGAAGGAATTGCCATTTGATGATCATGGGTCACTTAAGGACCCTATGGACAGGAGAGGGGACGTGCTGCTGAAGAGGGCCTGGGATGCAGCAGCAATTGGGCTTAAGCCAGCCTTGGCGGCAATCTGCGTCACCAGAAATTTAGAGTGCTGGCTGACAAAGCTACAGTCCCACATTGCTGCAGGTACATCTAAGCAGCAGCTCCTCAAATCTTTCCCACTGCTATTTAAGGCAGTGGGGTTTCTGGCAGACTCTTCAGAGGAGTCAGTAAAACTGGCAGCTAGGTCCAGCAGCGTTGGTAAACGCAGCCAGACGAGCAGTGTGGCTGAAAGCATGGTCGGACACGGCCTCTAAGCTTAAGCTCTGCGGTTTGCCTTTCTCAGACCACCTTTTTGGGGCTGGATTGCAGGAGGCTCTGGAACGGACTCAGGATAGAAAGAAGGCCTTCCCAGAGAGGAAAGAGTGCAATCGGCCCTTTTGGGGCTTCAGACAGCAGACCCAGCAAGGAAAGGAGGGTCGCCCTAAGAAGCACTGGACAGGTCACAAGGGGCAGGTTAGAGGAGGACTCTGATTTAATCCTCCTACCACTCCAGTCCAAGTGATGCCTGCCTCCCGGTGGGAGGGAGACTGGGGGACTTCCTTCCACAATGGAGGACGATGGTTTCAAGTCCATTCATTTTAAACATCAGAGAATGGATACAGGCTGGAGTTCAAGTCAAATCCCCCAACCAGTTTTCTTGTCGCCCAGCTCCCCCGAGACTGGGAGAAGGCCAACGCTCTGTGCCTCCTTTTGGGCAAGTTGGCAGACCAAAAGGTCCTCATACAAGTACCAGAGGAGTGCCAGCAGGGTGTGTATTCCCACGTTTTCGTGGTCAGGAAGCCTTCGGGCAAATTCAGACTGATCCTCATCTCTCCATCTCCGCCCTCTGAACAGATACCTGAGGTACAAGTGGTTCCGGATGGAGTCGATATTTATGGTGTCGAATCTCCTGTTCCCAGATTGTTGTATGGCAACGGTGGATCTATGGGATGCGTACCTTCATATTCCGATCCACCAGGATTTTCAGAAGTACCTATGGTTGGCTGTCAGGATAAATGCAGAGATTTGTCATTTTCAATTTTTGGGCTGGGCAGAGTACTTACTGGCAGAGGCTCTAGCCCCACTATGCCTCAGCCATAAGAGTGACCCCGCCCTATTTGGACGACCTCCTGTTTATTGCTCAGTCAGCAGAGCAGTTGACAAAGGACTTGCAGGTGTTCCTAGAGTCCATTGGGTGGCTTATCAACCGGGACAAGTCTCAGCTTGTTCCTTCTCAGGAGGTGCGTTATCTGGGCTACACAATCTCGTCCAAGGTGGGGAAGGTTTTTTTTTTTTTTTTTTTTTTTTCCGCCAGGAAAAAAAATCAAGAGTGGGTCAGGCGGTGTTACAACTTCAGACCAGTTGGGAAGCCCGGATCAGGGAAGTCATGGTAGTAGGTCTGACTTCCTGTTTCCCAGCAGTCCCCTGGGTGAGATGTCAGCGTCTGCTTCAGAATCGCCTGTTTGAAAGGCGACCAAGAAAGTTTGGACCACTCTATGCCCCTACCAGTCGGGGTCAGGAGGTCATTATGGTGGTGGATCAGACCAGTGGCCCAGGTAGTGACGATGGATGCCAGCGCTTTCGGGTGGGGAGCCCATCTGGTCAGCGACTGGGCACAGGGGTCATGGTCTCCAGAGAAAACCAGGAGATCCTCAAATCGGAGGGAGCTCTTGGCAATTCAGAGGGCTCTTCTAGCCTTCCAGACGCAGTTAAGGGGGCAGCACCTTCAGGTTCGGACAGACAATGCGGTGGCTGTCGCATATGTGAACAAACTGGGGAACAAGTACTCTACAGAAGACAGCGAGCGAACTCTTCGCCTGGGCCAAGCAAAATCTGGCCTTGCTGTCGGTAGTCCATCTGAAGGGCACTCAAAATTCCTTGGTGGACTTTCTCAGTCGCCAGCGCATAAGACAGGACAAATGGTCCCTCAACAGGGAGGTGTTCGAACAGATAGTTCGAAGGTGGGGATGTCCGGAGGTAGACCTCTTCGCCTCAGAATAGAACAAGGTCACTTTTTTTTTTTTTTTTTTTTTTTTTTTTTTTTCCTCCTGGATCCTCAGTCGGGCCGTAGGAATAGATGCCCTCGCTTGCAGATGGAGATACAACCTCTGTTATGCCTTCCCGCCTGTGAGACTGGTGGAGGCAGTACTGCAAACCTTTTGAAACGAAAAGACTGATCTAATTCTGGTGGCACCTTTTTGGCCAAGAAGGCCTTGGTTTGCCAGCATCAAATATGTGGCGATAGGTCCACCAATGTCACTCCCGGTGAGACCGGACTTGATCTCCCAGGGACCAGTTCTCCACCCTGGGGTGGAGTCCCTCAGGTTGACAGCGTGGTATCTGAGGAACAGCAGCTAAGAAATCAGGGGTTCTCGGGGAGAGAGTAGTTCGTACCTTGCTGGACTGTCGTAAACCCATCACCAGAGCCATTTACACCAAGGTCTGGAAGCGCTTTAACGCCTGGTTAGCGGAGGGGCATGAGTGTCCAGGTATTCCGCAGATCCTAGAGGGTGTGTATAAATTTTTTTTTTTTTTTTTTTTTTTTTTTTTTTAAGGCTGGTGTAGAATTGGGCCTTTCTGTAGGTACGCTAAAGGTACAGGCCGCGGCCTTAAGTGTTTTTCTGCATACCTCACTTCAGCAAGATCGCTTTAAGAACTTCAAGGCCTTCGCAAGGTCCAGGCCAGTTAAGGTTCTGGCCTGCCCCTCTTGGGAACTTTCCCTGGTTCTAAATGCACTTGCAGAGAGTCCGTTTGAGCCCCTGAAGAAATCAGTACTGAGATGGGTGACTCTGAAGAACCGCTTTTTTGATAGCAATTACCTCAGCCAGGAGGGTGAGTGAGTTGCAGGCATTCTCGGTGAGAGCCATTTTTGTTGACTTTCGAGGACCGGGTGGTGCTAAGAACTGACCTTGGGTTCCTCCCAAAGGTTTCTACCACATTTAGTAGGGACTTTAGGAACTCCGAATCTTTATTTGTAAATTTTTCAGGGATGCGTAAGATGTAAAGCATCCAAGTCCTCCATCGCTAGATGGATTAGATTGACTATTGTGGAGGCCTACAGATTAGCAGGGAAGCAGGCGTCTTTAGTCAAAGCACACACAACTAGGGCCATGTCAACCACATGGGCTGAGAGGGCCGGTGCCACTCCGGAGATCTGCAGGACAGCAACATGGTCCAGCTACTCCACTTTTGCTAGGCACTACCGTCTGGATCTGTTTTCAGAGAAGGAACAGGCATTCGGACGAGGGGTCCTCCAGGCAATGGGCCCGCCCTAGCAATGTAAGTTTCTTGCTTATCTCAGTCTGTCCTGGAAGACAAAAGAGAACCAGAGTTGAACTTACTGGTAACTCTTTTTCTAGGAGTCTTCCAGGACAGCCTGGGTTTCCCGCGCTAATATTTGGTACCGATGAGACGTAGTAATGTTATACAAGTGTATGTCTTTCAGTGCCTTTCAGCAGGTTCTTGTGAGGACTGAGGGAGGAGGACTGCCTTTTAAAGATCGGGTGAATGTGTTTCCTGTCCCGGAAGGAGGAGCCCTATATCTCAGAGGCTGTCCTGGAAGACTCCTAGAAAGCGTTACCAGTAAGTCTAACTCTGGTTTTCACTCAGCAGCCCCAATCTTCCTTCTGCTGGTGCTGCTGGCCCCTCCCCCTCGTGCCCCAGAGAAAGCAGCTTGACATGGGTGCTCTCAAGCAGGCACACTCTGAATGGATTTGCAGAGCAACAGTTCAGGATATGGAGCTGTGACTCAGCCCTACCCACTCATTAGCTCACTGGCTGTGATTGACAGCAGTGGGAGGCTCCTGCTGCTGTCAGCTAATGAAGGTAGGGTGCCTGGAGAGCCCAGACACGTGCACATTGTCGTCCTGTCTTCCCTTGGTATTGAATACTTGGCCCTTATTTTAGACATCCCAATCAAAAGCCTTCAGGAAACTGGTCTCAGATATAACACACTTGGACTTTAAGATCAAAGAGGAGTTCCATGGTGAGACTCTCCTGATTTCCTAGTCTCACTGTAGACAAATTAGAGCATTGAGAGGCCAGAGTTCTACTGAAGGTATAAACAACTTTGTATGGAACGAATGTTCCTCTTGACCTGATTATGCTCCTATCCCAAGCAAGGAACTCTACATGGTGGATTTGCAACCTAGCCTTGGCATTGGGAAGTCATTTTTCATACCACTAAAATTGATCATTCCTCCTCCCCAGCCTGAGACTGACATCAATTCTCTTGCCTTTCAGGGATAACAGGAAGCTATGCTTCTTGGCTGATATCTGAGTTCAGAACAATTAAAAATGGCTCAGCACCACTGGACAGGGAAAGCGAGTTAAGATGCAGGCACATCCAATATGGCCTACGTTGGGGGGGCGGGGGGTGGGTGGATCATCTCATGACACTCTCCAGCATTGTGCTGTCAACATCTGAAGTGGACAGCTGGAAGGTGAATTGCCTCAATCATCACTGCCAATTGGGCCCTTCACCCCACCCCAACCTCTTCAACCTGATGGGTTGTAGGTCAGGGAGTTGACATGTGGATATCCTAGCTTCAAGAATTCTTTTTTTGTACTGGCATCAGATGCTCAACTTCCCCCATTTCCTCCAGCGCAAATGCTGACTGCTCTGCAAAATGGCACGTGAAATAACATGGCAGACTTCTAGTGGAAGACATCCCTGTTCATCCTGCTACATGGTCTCTGGCTTAACAGTATGGCTAAAGCCCAAGTCTTGAGGACAAAGGTGTCTTGAGTTTTTATTTTATTTTTTTTGTCTCTTGTAAGGTGCCATTTCTCATTAACTTGTGAGAGACCCTGCTTTATTCCTAAAGTGATGTCAGCCTTCCGCCTCAGTGATGGAAGACATCCTTTTTGTGCTCTGCTCCAAAGCACCCAAAGATTGGTCTTCAGTCCGGATGTGGTCAGCCACCAGCCTACCTCAACACTGCAGCTTCAATCTAAAACTGACTCCATTTTGTTCTGCCCTCAGGACCTTGAGGGGCATCCTGCCACAATCGCTAGGTGGATAAGGCATCAATCCTAAGAGTGTACACCCAAAAAGATGAAGCACTACCTGCACACATACATGCTTGCTCTGTCACATCAGTAGGAGTTTCCTGGGCATTGAAACATCAAGCTTCTGTTGCACTTGGCTTTGTAAAGCAGCAACTTCGTCTAAAGTCTAACTTTCCTCTTCCCCCACCCTCCTGGTCTACCAGGTGGATGTCCAATCTGCAGATGCTGCAGGATTTGTGCAGCAGCACTTGAGTTGGGATTGTTGGCACATTTCTGTTGCTTCCAATCCCAGTGTCTAAATATCAACCCTGTGTCCTGTACTTCACAATTTTAAGAGATTTGGCATTTACAGGCAAGTCTCTTCTTGAATATAGGACACAGGCCCCTTTTCTCCTGTTGCTGTTTTTATTCTGCGTTGCTTGTTAAACTGAGGACTTGCTGGGTGGGGTAAGGTTATAGGGGGACAATAACTACAAAGGCTGGGCGTTAAACACCAACACAAGTATGTAAATTGTAACTGCAGCTGGGTGCATGGGTAGCTTCGGGCAGCCTTGAATGTGGCCACTAGTGTAGTGGAACAGATGAATGACAAAACACTAAGCAGGCACTCCAAGTGTGTGTGTGTGTGTGTGTGGGGAGGGGGGATTGTATGTATAGGAAATTAATGGCTGAACTCAAAGCATATGCAGTCTTGGGGTAAAGTTCCACCTAAAACCATGTCCAAGAAGGGTGCCAAGTTAATTGAAGTTATCAAATCTTGGTGCCGAGCAGTAATGGAATGTTAGCTGGCTGAGAGCAGATGTAGTGTGCCAATCTCACATCCAGCAAGGACGGAGGTGGCTTCCAGCCATGATGGGGGAGCTTCAAGGGACTCTAACCAGGAACGTGTGTTGATGGGACCAGAAATCCTCAGCCACTGACCTGGAACAACTTGTTGTAACTTCCATCACATCCTGGCATTACTGCACCATGTAAGATTTATTTGATCACATCTATAAGTCTTTGATATTTTATGTGAAACTTCCTTTGGCCCAGGACTGTGCATATGCTTTGAGTCCATCTACTACATTCCCTATACATAAAACAGTTTCCTGGGTTTAACACTGGGGTGCCCGTTTAGGGTTTCTTGCTAAGGCTATAGGGGGATGTCCAGGGACAAGTTCCTCCTAGCTTTGCCAGTGTCCTGTCACTTGACTGAACCAGCCTATAACACCAAGTGGATGAATGTTGAGCGTGAGTCCTGTACTCCTAAAATGTTTTTACGGGTATGTTTATCTTTGCTAGTACAGTGCTGCATAAGGGGTTATAGGTAATGGATTATAAGTGAGTATAGGTTGTGGAAATGTAGAATTTACCAGAATATAATTCTAAGATCCTTGTCTTTTAGATGGGCACCTTGAAAGACCTATTGACCACGGTCCACTATCTGAATCTTTCCTGGAGGTACTGTAGCAAATATTGATGGAGTTTATAATGCATGTAAAGCAAATTTCATAATTTTCTATGGCAATGTGGTTTAGGTCTCTAAACATGTCTAATGTGTTGACAACTGGCCAATTTCTCATGGCTAATATACAGAACAGTTTGTCATTGAGGCTGATAAATGCATGACTTGCCCTCCGTGTTGCATTAGTCAGCATGCCAGTGTTCTGACTCCTGCTCCAGCACCGCCTGTCAAAACACCAATTTAAAGCAGGACCAAGCCAGTGCTTGTAATTGCAGTCATATTCCATTCAAAATTGCCATTCAGCAAAAACAGGCATTTGGTATCTCCTCACGAACAGTTTACTACTCTGAAAAGCATGAATCTGCCACTGTGGAACCTAGCGTAATGTTATAAGCAAGCCAATAAAGACTGCATCAGGCAAAAGTGAGGCATAGCTTTTGCCAGAGGAAGTCTTTAGTGGTTCAGAAATGCCACTTGTGAACATTAAATTGCTCTGGACAGACCCTTGGTATGCTGACTTGTTCTCACATCTGGTACATTTATTCCTGCCTACTCAGTTTTGGACATACTTCAATTTAAAGTTTTCAAATCTTGTAGGTGTTCACTTGTGGGCCCCTGTCTATAGCTTTACTGTATGTACATACAAATGCTAGAGCTGTTGGTGTGGGCACAGCATGCTTTCCCTTTTGATTTTTAAAAGGTTTGCTCACCCAGAGACTGAATCACTAGCAGACAACACCCCAGCATCTCATTGTCTCCCTCTGAAAAGCACTTTTCATAGGAAACACAAAATTGCTTAACCACTTGCCAACCGCGCTATAGACAAGACGTCTACAGCATGGTCGTATTCTGGGGGGGGGGGGCGGCGTCCATGGACGTCCTCCCTGAATCGCGCACCTGGGAGTGTCTCCGTGACCGTCGGGTCTCCCAGACTCGGCGTGTCACGGGTCGAGGTAAGGGGCCAATGACAGCGGCCCTTTACCACATGATCACTCTGCCCAATGGACGGAGTGATCACTTGTACACAAACCGGAGCATGTCCGGTTCGGCTCCTCGCACTGGTGTGTGAGGGGGTGCAGCAGCTCATTATCCCTGGCCCATCCATCCATCCTTCCCTGGCTCATCCATGCACCATCCTAGACTCATCCATCCAGATTCATGCTCATCCATGCTCCATCCCTGGCTCATCGTCCACATTCATGCTCCATCCCTGGCTCATCTGTCCACATCCATGACACTACAGTGCCTCAAAGTGTGAAAGGTGGTCACAGATTTGAAATGTGTCCCTAGAATGCTGATGGTGCTCCCTGCATGTTGGGCCTCTATGTGGTCAGGCTGTGGAAAAGCCTCACGTGGTATAGCCATACTCGGGACAAGTAGCAGAATATATTTTGGGGTGTAATTTTTGCTATGTACATGCTATGTTACACAAAGTTGTCCATTTATACAATATTTCTAAGTGTTCATTTTCTTTCCACATTTTTCCAAAACTCATTATGCCTCCTAGAATACATATTGGGGTGTTTACTTTCCAAAATGGGTCTTTTTTTGGGTGTTTCTGTTGTCCTGGTGCTCCAGGGCCTTCAAAAGTATGATGGGTAGTCAAATGTTATGCATAATTTCTGCTCCTAGAACTCCTGACGGTGCTCCCTGCATATTGGGCCTCTGTATGTGGCCAGGCTGTGAAAGTCTCACACGTGGTATCGCCATACTTGGGAGGAGTAGCAGAATGTGTTTTGGGGTGTAATTTGTGGTATGCATATGCTGGGTGTGGAAAATGACCATTTTATGAAGGGGAAAAAAAAAAATCGTAATTTTGCAAACTGGTAAATTACAACTTCAGAAAACTCACCATGCCTTTTACCAAGTACCTTGGACTGTCTACTTTCTAAAAAGGTGTCATTTGGGGGGTATTTGTACTTTCCTGGCTTGTGAGGGGCCACGTCAGGTGTGATCAATGGCACCACAGCTTGTAGACTCTAACTTTCACTAAGACCAAATAATATACACTAATGTGGGTTATTTTTTACCAAAGGTATATAGCAATATAAATTCTGTCCAATTTATGCAGAACAATTACTAATTTGCAAAATTTTATAATAAACGAAGAAAAATGCTTTTTTTTTTTTTTTTTTTTACACTCTGAAAGTGTC
>BLSH010418757.1:680681-694559 GCA_018402905.1 Glandirana rugosa | reverse complement strand
AGAGAAGCCGTGGCGGGCTTCTGAAATGAGAGGGCGAGCGGCGCGCTGGAATAATGCGGCTGAAGAGCCCTGCCTCCAGGACCCTCCGCCTTTCTCAAATCCCCCCACCCCCCTCCTCCTCTCACACACACGCCGCTAAGCCGCCCAGAGACTGTCAGTCTCCGGGTGGCAGCGGCGATCCGAACTGTGAAGGAGGCAGCCGCAGCAGAAGCGAGAGTGAAGTTTCACTCACCTCTGTGTGGCGTACCCCCTGCCCGTGGTACGCGTACCGCGGGTTGAGAAACCCTGATTTAAACTATACTTCACTTGTGCAGACACAGTAACCTTAAAGCGGAGTTCCACTCAAGTGGAACTTCTGCTTTTAAGACCTCCTCCTCCAGCTCCTGAGACAGCTTTTGGGGAGGAGGGGGGGGGGGGGTGCAGGGTACCGGATTTTTTTTTTTTTTTTTTTTTGAGGCACTTCCGTTTCAGTCGCCTTAGGCGATTGAAAAGTGGAAGGTCTTCCCCCTCCCGAAGTCCTCTGGGACACAGGACAGGTCCTAGACTTCGGGACCAATCAAGGAGTGCAGCGCCGTTCGCGCCCGGAAGTGAAGCCCGCTAGCTGTCGCCGGGTGCCCACAGTAGCAATGATGGCGCCATGGAGGGGGAGAGGCTCAAGGCTCAGTGCGGCCCCATCGCTGGACCTGGGGAAAAGTGGCTGTTTATTGAAAGTCAGCAGCTACACTTTGTAGCTGCTGACTTTTAATAAACTTAGAAAACAGTGGAACTCCGCTTTAAAGTGGTTGTAAACTTTTACACCACTTGTACCTACAGGTAAGCCTGTAATAAGTCTTATCTGTAGGTACCGTGAATATCTCCTAAACGTGCACAGTTTAGGAGATATTCAGTGTATGCGCTGATGTCATTGGCGCATGCGCACTGAAGAAACTACCTGCTGGTGCCATTTCTTCAGGACCCGTGCTGTGACTCGGGGCTCCCATGTGCATGCGCGGGAGTGACGTCATTACGGCTCTGCCTAATCACCGTGCCGGAGCCGAGAACCTGGAAGTAACTGGTGGAAGATGCCAGTTGTGTACTTGGAGTGCTGACGCTGATTCAGGACGTCGTTCTAAGGTATTTCATAATGAGCTAGTATGTGATGCATACTAGCTCGTTATGCCTTTTGTCTTGCATTTTTTATTTTTTTGGTGGTTTACAACTTTAACTTGAATTGCCAAATTTACATCTAGGCAGCTGCTAATATTAGCATGTGTTCCCACATGCGTAAGTTTAAATCAGGAATAAGAAACAATGCTGCGCTGCCCCTAGGTCCATTTTAGATCCTTATCTGAGCATGCGGGGTGGGGGGTGGTGTGTGTATGTGGCCTGGTATAGTCCCTCACCCACTCCCCCCAGACTATACCAGGCCACATGTCCTCAACATGGGGGGTTGCTTTGGGGCAGGGAGAACCCGTGCCCCCACCCCAAAGCACCTTGTCTCCATGGGGACAAGGGCTTCTTCCTGACAACCCTGGCTGTTGGTTGTTGGGGTCTGCTGGCTGGGGTGCTTATCAGAATGTGGAAGCTTGCTTTAAGAAGGGGGTCCCCAGATCCTGGCCCCCCACCCTATGTGAATGAGTAATGGCTACCCATTCACCCAAAAGGTATCAAAAACAAATAAAAACAGCACACAGGTTTAAGTCCTTAACGAAAGCAGGTCAGACGTATCTTTCTCTTTCGTTCATTGACGGATGCAGCCTCTTAATCTTGACATGTGGGGTTATGCACCTTTTACTAGGAGTAGACTAGGCAGAACATAGTTCAGACAAAAGCAAAGCTAGCCCCTCCCAGGGGGCAGTCCTCACTCAGTATAACCCCTCCGCCCTGCTAAGCACTTCAGTTTTTTTCTGCCTAGTGCAAGGAGTAGGACCTGGCTCCCTGCTGGGATCTGCGGTTCCCCAGTTTCTTTTGTTTTTGCTCAAGCTATCTGATGAAGAATGCAATCAAGCAGCCGGCTGGGTGACAGGCTGGATATGCTAGGTCCAGTTAGTCTCCCCAGCGCGGCTGAAGGATGCAAGCCATCCCTTAGCTGCACGTGGGGTCGGCCGCATCAGGCCCCGTTCCGTGCGGGGCGGGTTAAATGTCCCGCCAACGCACTGAGTGACTGGGCTGCGGGCTCGCGTCGAGATGTTGCATGGCCGGCAGCTCCCTCTCCACCTGTAGGGGCGGCAGGTCTGTCTTGGGTGGCTACCCACTGCGTCCGTCTGGAAGGGTGAGTACGCTCTCCCCCACCCTCCCTCCACCGTTCCCTGCAGTCCTGGGTCCCCCGGCCATGCGGTGGCCACCGCCATTTTGCCGTAGTCGTGGCCGGTTTGGCCTCTAGCGAGCGGCCATTTTTGGTTGGTCTCCAGGCTGTTAAAAAGCATGCGTCCTGGCGCCGTTTTCCTCTACCTGGTCAGCGCACTCGGACACTTGGTGGGGACTCACAGGCAGCGGTAGCAGCGGCAAGAGAGCGGACTTTCAGCAAGTATAGCTGGCTTCTCCCTGGGGTGCTGGTGGTGGGTGCGGTGCGGGTCTTCCTGAGTACTTCCGGTCCGCTGTGCGGGGGCAGCTTGAGGGGTGGTACTGTGGTGGGTTTTCGGCCTGTAGGCCTCACAGGTGTCCCGGGGCGTGGCGCAATGGCGGCTGAGCCGGGGGTGTCTAACCCGGAAATCTCCACAGAGATTCCGGCTGCGCTGGGACCTCTAGTCCCTCTGGATAAATTAACATCCATTCTGGAAGAATTTCTTGCCCGGGTGGAACTGGTCCGTGGTAGGGGGGTGACAAGAAAGCGTCCACCCCCTCCTCCGTCCTCAGGGGAGGAATCGGAGCCGGAAGGGGGCTATGTGGTGACACGGACCCCCGTGGATCTGTCAGATGGGGAACTGGACCCTTCTAATGGTGAGGAGGAACAGGGGGCCACATTAGCACGTGAAAAGGCGTTGGTGGGCTCCCTGGTGGATGCCGTCCATGAGACGCTGCATTTGGGCCAGGCTGGGACGTTGCGGGAGGTGGCTTACGCCTTTGGGTCCCACAGGCCGGCTCGGACGCCTAAGGTTTCCCCTTATGTGCAGTATTTTGACCAGTTTGTCTACAAGGAATGGCAGCGTCCTCAGAATTCATTCGCATTGCCAAAACGCTTTTCTGTGCGCTATCGTTTTGAGGATAGCTTGTTACAGAAGTGGGCGTCCCCTACGGTAGACCCGCCGGTGGCCTGCCTGAACAAGGCTACCACTATTCCAATGAAGGGTTCTCCGTCATTTAAAAGTCCAGCCGATAGGCGGACGCAGGCAGTGCCCAAGGCTACGTTCTTGGGAGCGGCCATGCGGCCGGTACTGGCGTCTGCTATGGTGGCGTAGTCACTCACCGAGTGGGTGGCAGTGTTGCGCAAGGATTTGGGGGACCTCGCGGTTCCTCCCGAGTCAGTGCAACTGGCTGACCAGCTGGCGAAGGGTCTCCGGTATCTCTGTGATGTGGCCCTGGACATAGCTCCAATGCTGTCAAAACTGTCTGTTTTTGCGATCATTAGGCGGCTGCTGTGGCTGCGGTGCTGGTCGGGTGACCATGCGTCCAGGAAAGGCCTGACGGACCTGCCGTTTCAGGGCGGTCGGCTGTTTGGGGCTCCCCTGGATGAGATCATTAAGGATTTCACAGGGGGGAAGAGTACTTTTCTTCCCGAACCCAAGCGGCGGGAGTACCGCCGTAAACAGGGTCCCTCTTTCCCTACCCAGAAGCGTTTTTTTCGTGCGCCCAGTGCAGCAGGCGCAGGTCCTCGGTCCGGCAAAGCTGCCACAGGGAACCAAAAGCATTCCTGGCAAGTCCGATAAGGAGGAGGAGAAGCCCTCCTCTGCATGATGAGTTGCCCCCGCCCAACGCTCGGGTGGGGGGTCAGCTTCTGGGGTTCGCGGCCCGGTGGACAGCCCGCATCTCAGATCTTTGGGTGCGAGAGGTGATGTCGTCCGGGTACAAAATAGTTCTGTACCCTGCCCCCGGACAGGTTCTTCCCCTCAAATCTGAGACTTCCCCTGGGGCGTCGGCAAGCCCTGTTTGTGGCTGTCCAGGCTCTGTCCAAGCAGGGGGTGATTGTTCCGGTCCCTCCTGCGGAGTGGTTCCGCGGGTTTTACTCAAACCTCTTTGTGGTACCAAAGAAGGACGGAGTCAGGCCTGTTCTGGACTTAAAGGCGCTCAATCACTTTGTGAAGGCGCGGAAGTTCAGGATGGTGTCAGTGTGCGATTCTGGGACAAGTCTCCGTTGTCTTTGGATCTGGTGATCAGGTTGGATCATCAGACCAGATCAGATCGTCACTGGCCTGGTAGCTATGGGCACCCGGCGTTCAGCCTGGGGAAGTCGTTCCTTCCCCTGCAGTAGTCGGTTGTTACGGCGGACGCCGGCCTATCGGGCTGGGGATGTTGTTTGCCCAGGGCCGTTGGTCATCGGAGGAGTCCCGCCTTCCGATGTGCTGGAACTGCGGGCAATCAGGCTCTGCCTCTCCCACTGGTCGTGGAGGCTGCCCGGTCGACCGGTTCGGGTTCAGTCAGACAACGCCACGGCGGTGGCGTATGTGAACCATCAGGGCGGAACAAAGAGCTTGGCAGCAGCTTCGGAAGCGGCCCTCATTCTGAGCTGGGCAGAGCTTCACGTGCCAGCAATCTCCGGCGTTTACATTCCGGGCGTCGAAAATTGGCAGGCGGACTTCCTCAGCAGCCAGACTCTTGATCAGGGAGAGTGGTCTCTGCATCCAGAAGTGTTCCGCCAGATTTGCCAAAGGTGGGGCGGCACGCCAGACCAGGACCTACTAGTGTCCTGGTTCAATCGCAAGGTGCAGACATTTGTGTGCAGAACAAGGGATCCGTTGGCAGACGCCGTGGACGCCTTTGTGGCTCCATGGTCTCGGTACCAGCTTCTTTATGCCTTCCCTCCTCTCAGGCGGCTTCCACGCCTGTTGCGCAGGATAGAAGCGAAGGGAATCCCGGCTGTCCCGGTGGCACCGAATTGGCCTCGGCGTCCTTGGTACGCCGATGTCGTGCGGATGGTAACGGATGTTCCCTGGCGGCTCCTGCTTCACGAAGATCTGCTGTCGCAGGGACCCATCCTGCACCCTGCTTTACCCTTGCTGGCTTTGACGGCCTGGCTATTGAGTCCCAGGTATTGAGGGATAGGGGTGTCTGAGTCAGTGATCCCCACCATGCTTAAGGCACGCAAGTCCACTTCACGCAAGATATATCACCGCACCTGGAAAGATTATATTGCTTGGTGCGAGGCAGGGGGGTGGAACCCCCGTTCCTTTTCGGAGGCTCGGGTGCTGGCCTTTCTTCAACAAGGCCTGGATCACAAGCTCGCATTGAGTACACTCAAGGGGCAGATTTCCTTTTTCAGAGTCCGTTAGCGACGCACTCTTTGATTCGTACATTTGTACAGGGGTTACGTCATGTGGCCCCTCAGGTGTGGTCACCCCTGGCGCCGTGGGATCTGAACTTGGTACTCTCAGTACTGCAAAAGCCGCCATACGAAAAGATCAGAGACATTTCTTTTGCAGCTGCTCTCGCAAAAGGTGGCCTACTTGGTGGCCATCGCATCTGCGAGGAGGGTGTCTGAGTTGGCGGCTTTGTCTTGTAGGTCTCCCTACTTGGTCCTGCATAAGGATAAGGCGGTTTTGTGTCCATCTCCTTCGTTTCTACCGAAGGTGGTGTCCTCTTTTCACATTGAGGACATTTTCCTTCCTTCTTTGTGTCCGCGCCCGTCACGTCCTAGGGAAATTGCTTTGCATTCCTTGGATGTGGTTAGGGCTCTACGGGTGTATTTGCCGGCCACGGCCTCCTTTCGGAGGGCGGAAGCACGGTTTGTGGTGGCAGATGGACCGCGCAAAGGGTTGTCGGGCACTATCTCCCGTTGGATCAGACAGACTGTGACCCGTGCGTATGCTGTTCGGGGTCAACAGTTCGGGGTACAGTTGTTATTGTGTTACCCACCCCTCTTTTGTTTGACACTGCTTTGGGACGTCCCCACATGTCAAGATTAAGAGGCTGCGTCCATCAATGAACGAAAGAGAAAGCTAGCGCAGCTAAATGTGCATTAACGTCAATGCAAAAATGTTTTTACAGCCACTTTTTCCTGCCATTGGTAGTGGCTTTGCAGCTCATTTTCTCTAATGCCCTGTGTGCATGAGGTCTAAGACATATTCTAAAGCAGTGTTTCTCAATTCCAGTCCTCAAGGTGCACCAACAGGTTATGTTTTCAGGCTTTCCATTATTGCACAGGTGATTTGATCAGTTTCACTGCCGTAGTAATTACCATTTCATATGAGGGAAATCCTGAAGACATGACCTGTTGGTGCCAAAATAATAAATAGTTGGTAATGCGCTGCCAATTAAGCATGTAGTAATAAATAATATATGATAACGCTGCTGCTACCACCTATAGTGTTTCACACAAACTAATCGATAATCAACGTCAAATAAAGGTGTGGAAGCGCTGCTACGGAGTGGTAGTGAATATAATAAAGAAATATGCAATTAGATAAAAATGAAAACCTTGTGGATAAATCAATGCTTATTCATGTTCATAAGCGATATAGTGAACCAATCATAAGTAACCTTGACTATAAGGCCTCATACACACGGGTGTTTTTTGACTCCACTTTTTTGGGCGTTTTTTTGCAGCTCTCCATGTTATTCAATGGCCCTCTAAAAACGCTGACATTTTCATTTTTGAGCAGTAGAGGGCGTCGGCGTTAGTGAACTGTTTCTAGAACGCGGGACCAGCGCGTTCTGAGGCTGTAGTGTTTTGCCGGTTTTTTTGGCGCTAATCGTCAAAATGCTCACTAATACCGCATTAGCGTTTTTCGATGCCGACGTTTATAGGTTGAAAAATAACAGAGGACTGATTTTTTTTAAAACAACGCCTATTGACAGCGATACTCACTAACGCCGAAAAAAACGCAGATTTTTCCAAAACTTCGCACCCGCCGTT
Source organism: Glandirana rugosa (assembly GCA_018402905.1). Taxonomy (NCBI): domain Eukaryota; kingdom Metazoa; phylum Chordata; class Amphibia; order Anura; family Ranidae; genus Glandirana; species Glandirana rugosa. Next base: position 687,571 of record BLSH010418757.1, on the reverse strand, counting down.
TTGCTTATTTTTCTTAGACGCCCGTGTGTATGAGGCCTTAACTGTGGATAACAATACTTCAAGTACAAAGACATAAAAAAAAAACAAAGTGTTTATCATACAGTGCATACAAAGCTATTTCTTAGGAGTCCTGCTGAATGTGCAAACGATGCTACAAATAAAGTGCTGGTGCCACTGTGCAATTATTAATTAAAGACAAGCAAAAAATCTAAAAGCAAAAAAATAAAATAAAAATAAACAGGTAAGTGTAAGGGATTCTTCTCATATGATAGATTTAGCAGTCCGCAGGTGCGTGCACAGGCTGGAATACTGACGTGCTCCCTTCACCAGGTGGAGTGAACTCTTACCTCCATGAAAGACCCCACTGGGTCTAGTGTCACATGAATGATGGTAGTAATTCATGCAATACCAATAACGTGATTACACTGTATCCTCCACCAGATAAATTGGAGGCTCACCTCAAACTCGGACCCCAGTGGGCCTAGTAGCACATAACTGAAGGGAGTAAATATCTGGGTAGTTTCCCCTTTAGGCTTGTGGTTGGCATTCTCGATTGTCCACCGATAGTATGTCACCATGTAAACAAAAAAGACACCTCCAATAGTGCAATACGTCTTATTAAAGATAAGAGATAAATGATAAAGCCCTCATCAAAATGCACTCACATTTATTGAAGTTAAAAACAGCATAAAATCCAATATAAGTCACAGTATACCACATACAGATCCTACGTGTCTCCTAAGAAATAGCTTTGTATGCACTTTATGATAAGCATTTGGTTTTTTATGTCTTTGTACTTGAAGTATTATTGTTATCCACAGTTAATAGTCAAGGTTACTTATGATTGGTTCATTATAGCACTTATGAACATGAATAAGCATTGATTTATCCACAAGGTTTTAATTTTTATCTAATTGCATATTTCTTTATTATATTCACTATCATTCCGTAGCAGCGCTTCCACACCTTTATGTCGTGTTGATTATTGACCCGTTGGTGCGCCTTGAGGACTAGAATTGAGAAACCCTGCTCTAAAGTCATGCTGGTAAATGAACTGTCCCCTGTGTAAATTGACACTAGTATGGTATGTATCTGGTATCTGTGTGAGATAGGGTTTTTAAATTTTCCTTATCTAGAATGGCCCTAGCATGTGTGATAGGGCCTTTAAATCGTAAGTGCTTAACCACTTCAGCCCCGGAAGGATTTCCAGCTTTAGGACCGGAGCCCTTTTTGCGATTCGGCGCTGCGTCGCTTTAACTGAAAATTGCGCGGTCGTGCGACGTTGTACCCAAACGAAATTTGCGTCCTTTTTTTCCCACAAACAGAGCTTTCTTTTGGTGGTATTTGATCACCGCTGCGTCATTTCTGATCGCCACTATAAACAAAAGAAGAGCGACAATTTTGCAAAAAAACCCAAATTTCTTACTTTTTGCTAGAATACAAAACAAAAAAAAAAAATATAAAAAAACATTTTTTTTCACCGTTTTTGGCCGATTTATATTCTTCCTCATATTTGCGATAAAAAAAATCGCAATCGGCGTTTATTGATTGGTTTGCGCAAAAGTGGTCGCGTTTACGGATGATGAGAATTCATTTTTGGGGTTTTTTTTTTTTTTACTAGTAATGGCGGCGATCTGCGATTTTTAGCGGTACTGCGATATTTCAGCGGACATGTCGGACTATTTTGACACTTTTTTGGGACCAATGGCATTTATACAGCGATCAGTGCTATAAAAATGCACTGATTACTGTGTAAATGTCATTGGCAGTGAAGGGGTTAACCTGCAGAGCGGAGGTCCGTGTTTACATACACGGACCTCCGTTCCTCCGCTTGGGGGGGGGCATCGCGGGTAGCCGGCGGCAATCGAAGCCACCGCACCCGCTCCCTGGCCCTCCCCGAACACAGTGAGCGCGCGGGCGCGCCGCCGTCGTATGACGGCGTTTTGCGGGAACGAACCACTTTGCCGCCGTCAAATGCCGATCGGCGGTCGACAAGTGGTTAATCTCAGCCATGAAATATGAACAAAGAATATGCATCTATAGTGTGTGCTTGTCTCAATCCAGAGCACTAAATGTCATTTGTCTGCTGCTTTGTTCCTCTATCGGCTTGTCACTTCTGACAAGATTTCCAGATGCAAATACAAAAAGGGGAATGTGTCCCTTCTCTATAATCAGAGCTCAGCTCTCCTCCATGATCTCTGCAGAATGTGACCCTTCTGGAAGCTAAGATAAGATGTATAAATTCTGCCATTTGAATGGATGTAGAGAAGACTGCAGATAAACAGGTACATGTAGGAATGTTTTTTTCATCCTTGTGTATTCCCTGAGGCTAGTTATTTTCCTGGGTATGTCTACATATTATAGATATACTAGTACAATTTTCCTTTGGATTAAATTGTGTGTCCCTTACAACAGAGTTCAGGGGCCAGTAGTAAGTGACCCTACATGTTACAGTTAAAACAGCCCTCTCCTGCACAGCTTACCTCTCTGTTTTTCTCCCTGGATGTATCATGTCCAATATCCTCCAACTGGTTCAGCTGAAGGTAGTTTTGGAAGTGTTGGAGCATTTTTCCTTGTTGCTAAAGGACAAACAAAGCTCTATGGACAACAAGATAGCTGTGTCGTATGTGGCCAGACAAGGACACTTCCTCTCCTTGGATCTGGTAGCAGAGGTTTTTCAGTGTACAGAATCTCTGTGCTAGCACTGTCATCTTGCTATCTCTCTGGTCTAGAGAATCACATAAGCCACAATTTAATGGACCAGAATGAGTGGGGTACTTCAGCAATAGACCTCATAACTCCAGGTTTATGTGTGGGCAAGTCCTTGCCAAAGAAACTCAATAGGGGCTTATTCTTGGAGTGTTGCAGAAAGTAAACCTCAAGAAGGTGAACACAGCAATAATTCTGTAGTGGCCCAAGGGACCCTGCTTCCCTCTGCTTATGAGCTCAGTGATAGCCCCTCATTGGACATTACTAACAATGAGGAGTCTTTTATTAGACTGCAATTGACGGCATGGAGGGTAAAAGGGGTGGCTATCACTATTAGGTCTTTCCTCAAAAGTTAAAACGTTGCTAAAGTCCGGGAAAGGTTTAACAAACCATATGTATTTTAGAACGTGGGAGAAGTCCTTCCACTTCACAAGCATCTCTGTATTTTGACCCAATGAAACCAGAAGTAAGCGAGTGTTAAATTAACTCTGAAAGCGTTTTCTCTCAGGGCTCTGGTTTCGTAAACAAGTGTGCATTCTCTTTAAGGGCCCATAATGTCATTCTATGTGAAAACACACAAATATGCAGCACTATAAATGGGAGCAAAGCCCCCAAAAAAACAGTTCTTGTATGGAAAAGGCAAAGATCAGTCCATAAAGTGCAGGTTGTAAAACGAAGGTGCTGGGGAGGGGGTTCAATCACCGACGGAAGGTTCACAAAGCCTCTTACCCCAACTGATGGACCACTTAACTAAAAATGGTCAATAGCGCTTTAAGAACATTCCTCCATAGTTCCTCCACACAGCCACAGAGATGGACGAATCAATGCCAGTGATAAAAATCCTCTAGAAGTTTTCCTCAGATACCGTCATGCAAAAGTATAAATGCAGATCATTGCGCAGTATTACTGACAAACCAATTTATTAAGAACAAATTAGAATACTCACAAGCAGAGCGGTATTACACGCGCATAAAAACAAATTGGTGCTTCTATCCATCAGAATGCCGATCGTTAGCGTGGTAGCACCATATGACCGCACCATCCCTTAATTCTTATCAAAGGTCTCTACACCGTGCCCTCAGAACTGGAAGTCTGTTTTCCCAACCTTTCCTCCATAGCCAGGGGGAATAAGCTAATACCTTTAGGCCAGCCATACATGGATCGAATTCCAAAAGAATTTTCTTTTGAAAATCGTAACTAAGAATTTTCGATCTAATTTCGCACCGTTAGTGGGCCACAGCAACAGCCGATTTTCGTGCGGCCATCGAATTTGAGTGATCAGGCACGTTGGAAATTTTTTGAAAAAAGAATGCATTTCTAATCGATGGGGGGGGGAATTGTGCGAGAAATATAATCGAAATATATTCAAATTTGTCTGTCTGTAGCAATATGAGGTGAAATTGAAATTCATTGGTCGAATTTCAAAATCAATGGTGGCACCATTGGATTACAAAACACAATGTCTGATATTCGAAGAAAATTTGTTCGGTATTTGACCCATGTATGGCCTGCATTAGACCTTTTTTCGTTGATTACACCTTACCCTTAGCGGGCAAGCTATTTTCAAGTGGCAGAGAAGCAATTCCTTCTATTGAGAGGCCTGGAAAATATTTTGGCAATCATCTCATGATTCTTGAAGGCTTGGGCTTTCCACTGCCACTGAAATATAAGGCTCATCCTACCAGGAGAGTGGGTGCATGCTTAGCAATGTATGCCGGTGTTTTAATGGAGGATATCTGTAAAGCTGCTTGCTTAGTGTCCTAAGCTGCCTTTGTCAATTGTTACTGTGGCTGCTTCTTCAGCAGGTGAGTTTGGTTGTCTTGACATTATCTTTCCGTCTAGTGTTAGCTGGCTGTGTCCCATTGCATGCTGACATGAACGGGTCAGAAATACGGAAAAACATTTTATTCTATTTTTTTGCGCAATAAGATTTTTATTGAGATATGTCCTTTCCATAAAATAACATACACATTTCAACATCACTATACATGAAAGGTAAAAAAGGATGCGAAAAGAAAACCATATGATAAACATTGAAGTTGGAAAACTGTTTTCTATTACCATGATTTACCTTTCCTAGTCTAAAGTTGTCGGCATACATTCCCATTTAGGTCTCTGTCGTAAGTCTTGATAATGGAACACTGGTAGGGATATCTTGCCCATAGTATGTTGCCATGACGTTAGTCCATATAGGAGAATTACAGAAATATCACATTATACTTTTTGCATTTGTTGGGGATCACTAAAATCATATATTAATGTTCAAAAGGAACACAAGCTTTAAAGTAGAACTAAACCCACCAATTAACCATTTTCAAAAGAAAGATCAAGTTAGAAATGTTCAGTACATCGCCTCACCCATCTCTACATCTTGCACAGAACTTACATCACACTGCTTCATATCCACAAATATAACCCGAATTACGGCCTCCACTGCCCAAGGTGCAATGATTTAGACAGCACCTTCTTTCACCTAATATGGGCTTTCCCCTCAGTCCAGGGATTCTGGTCACAGGTTGTCAGATTCCTCCATGATCAAATGGGTTCTCCCTTAACAGTGTGCCCCCGTCAGTGTATACTGGGGATCCTCTCCTTGCCTGAGGAGAAGTATCTCAATATATTTTTACAGGAGACCCTATTTCTTGCTAGAATGCAGATAGCTAGAGTCAGGGGAGGGCTGGCACAGGGGGTAGGGTGGCAATTGCCCCCCAGGCCACCCTAACTTACATTTAAAATGGCTGATGGCTGCTGCCCGCTCACATTTTTTTTCTTGTGGAGGAAGGAAATAGGGCCCAGGGGCGCAGCCACCAGCTAACCGCAGGCAAAGGGGAGCTCCCAGGGCCGGCCCTACCATGGATCCCGCTAGGCCCATTGGGTGGGCATGGGTGGTGAGCTGATTAGGTGGTTCAATGGGCCACTTGACTGGACTTGCCCCCCAGGCCTACAGCTGCCAGCCCTCCCCTGGCTAGAGTCTGGCTATGAGCAACACCCCCACTATACAGCAATGGCTTAAAGTGGTCAATGACTCCCCTACAAAAAGGTGTTTACGCCCACATAGGTGTTGTCCAGGAAAATACCTCAAAATCTGGGACAGGTGGTTGGAGGCCTCCTCCACCTGCAGTGATGTGCCTGATTCTTAATATGTCCCTTTCACCCTTCAATGTATGATTTGCTGCCCATGCTATGACTTACTTTCTCCAACGCTGTCTTAACATTTTATTTGCCTTTTGTATTATTTTGTCTTATGCCTAATGTACATGTCAACTACCCATATCCTTTTTTGTAGTGCATGTTGCACTTTACTTATGTATACTGTCTCAATCCTTCTGTGTTTAAACTCAATAAACCTTCAATTTTTAATAGAAATGTTCAGTACATATTAAAAATCCCTTAATCAAACATACCAATGTTGTTTTCTGCAGTGATCTCATTTACACAGTTTGGCAAATAAACCCTTCCTAAAATTCTCTTTTCCACGAATGTGCTTTCTATTTTAATCAATTACTACACATACTGTATATCCTCAGAGAGGAAGCTAAATATCTCTGTGCCCTTCCAACCCTCGGCCTTTAGTGATATTACCTCCACCTGTCTCCCCTGCCCCATCTTTGTCTTGGCTGAATTTGCCACCAGGTTCTCAAGGATCATGCAGCGCCTACTGGGCCCACCAGGATGAGCACATGACAGTTGTAGTTGTATGATTATCTAATATGTGTTATCACTAGAGTTGAGCGAACCTCTGGAAGTTCGGGTTCTGCTGGTCCGGCCGAACTTCGGGACAAAGTCCGGGTCCGGACGGAACCCGAACGATCGCACGGACAACAAACCCCATTGAAATCAATGGGGACCCGAACTTATAGGCACAAAAATGGCTGTAACGAAGTCCTGGAAAGCCCTAGAGGGCTGCAAAAGGAAGTAAAATTGGGGTAAGGGTAGGGCAAGTGCCCTACAAAAAAATGGGGACAGGGAAATAACTTTAAATATTTTTAAAAAAATAAAAAAAGCAAAAATGAATGTGGATCATCTTCAAACTGTGTCTGAAAAGTATTAATTAACGGTAGAAGCCATATAACTGTTCTAAAATCATCTTCAAACTAGGGCAAGTGCCCTACAAAGTTGAGATCACTATTGTGTATAATCTATTAGTATGTTGATGTTGACAGTACACGAGTAGGACCACC
>BLSH010418757.1:654420-674720 GCA_018402905.1 Glandirana rugosa | reverse complement strand
CAGAGTTTAATCTGCAATCTCCAACTCTAAGCAGCAGTATTTGAAATCTCAAATTCCCCCAACAATCTGATCGTTGTGTACGAACGTACGATCGTTTCGTTAGACAGAGTTTAATCTGCAATCTCCAACTCTAAGCAGCGGTATTTGAAATCTCAAATTCCCCCAACAATCTGATCGTTGAGCACGATCGTAGCGATCGTTGTTTTATGCAGAGCTTGATCTGCAACTCAAAGCAGCGGTATGTGAAATCTCTAATTTCTGCTATCTGTCCTCAGAGCAACAGCACAGACAGCAGTAGTAAAGTAATCTATCTCAGGATGCAGGATCAGGTCTTAAAATGTCTCAAATCTGTCCCTCAAGCTTTCAGCTTCCTTTCCATATACTAACCCAAGGAGCATGTGACTGCAGCACTGTGACTCCAGCTTATAAAGAGGCTGGGTCACATGATGCACTGGCCAATCACAGCCATGCCATTAGTAGGCATGGCTGTGATGGCTTCTAAGGGCAAACCAGTGAAACGCTTGTTGATTGGCTGCCCTGCAGCTTCTCAACACGTGGAGTAAAATAGCAGAACCCCGGACCGAACCCGAACGATTTTTGAAATGTCCGGGTCCGTGCCACGGACACCCGAAAGTTCGGTACGGACCCGAACGTTACAGTCCGGGTTCGCTCAACACTAGTTATCACCACAAATATGCATTGTGCTCTCAGTCTTTTTTTTACTGTAATGCCAAGATGTTCATATTGCTTAATTTAGCACCAGGGCTTTCCCTTGATTTTTTTTCAAGTAAAAAGCACTCTATGCTGCTGAACCCCTTCTGTAATACCCTGACAGGCTGCCATTTGAACTCTAACAGATGCACGAACTGGGGAGACAAGTTACTTTTATTTAACCTGTCAGGGTAATTGTAATTTGTTATTTGAGCCATATTTCCTAATAATTATGCCTTACAGAGAAATTATTCTGAGCTGGACTCTTGGCATGACACATGGCTATAGACGATACAATACAAATGATCTGTTTACATGGGGCTGTCTATTTGAAAATATGTTTATATTTTTTTGTATATATTTGTTAAAACCCAAAATGCTTTTCTTTGTTTTATACACTTAATAGAACCTTTTCTCTGGAGGCAAGAGAAGTTATGCCTAACCCTAGCGAGTCCTGTAATTCCTGTAAGTGACCACAGGAGGTCACACTCACCAAGCTTTGAGGACTTTGCTCAGGCTTTGCACTTTTCTCTGTTTATTTGGTTGTTTTGCTTAATTACTTTTTTTCTCAGAAATTTTATTTTTATTTATTTTATTTTAGGTACTTATATAGCGCCATCAATTTATGCAGCGCTTTACATATACATTGTGCATTCCCTACCCTCAAGGAGCTTACAATTTATAGTATCTTATGTTACTAACATAAAAGCAATCTATGTAATGGTTAGTTTTACTGAAGGCTATGGTAGATGTAGAACGTTAATAGAAAGTCCATGTAGTCATGCCTATCCATTTGCTAACTATGAGTTATCATAGGAGTGTAATCCTACAAAAGCGATGTTTAGCTTTGAATGAGTTTTAGAAATTGAAATTGCATAGATTGAAGCTTAAGCTACTAGGAACGGGTGTTGCTATTTTATTTTCTAAGGATGTGTCCTTTTATCTCTTTCTACACTTATAGAATTCCTCAATAAAAGTGGACCTACACTCTAAGACAGGCCATAGTTAGTATTGTGATTTTCTTACCTGCAAACATTGATTCCCTTCCTTGGAGCTATTGAGTACTCCCAGTGGGGGACGCAGGCAGGCATCCCTACCGAGAGAACACAGTGATTATTGCTAGTGATTATGGCCGTTGGCAATAATCAGATGCCAAAAATCCGACATGCTTGTTGTACCCAAGTCGATTGACGGATGGATTTAGGCATATTCAACCTGCTCTAACATGTATCAAATCTTGGCTGGTCCCTGCTGAAGTGGCTGAGATTCAAACCTTTTATGCCCGCCTTAAAGATGGCTGTTTCCTGCCTGCAATCTGACCCCCTCCACAAGTTTACAATCTCAATGTTTTCTTTTGTTTACATTTTTACTTTAAACCCAGCCCAGCCTAGGTGAGAACGGCGTGTTCCCGCTCCTGAAGCCTCCTGAGATATTTCTTTTACATATCCCAGGTGGCTGCAGGAGCAGAGATGCAGAGCAGCTGGCGGGTGACTGCCTGAACCTGAAAGAGACAGTCTTGCTTTCGATGATGTCAGGGAAGAAGATGGTGAAGTGGGACCCAGCGTATGGCAGCAGTGCACTGGATCACAGCAGGACAATGCTACATTTTCTTTGCATGTGAGTATGTGAATCAGGAACAATGCTGTGTAACAGGTAAGAAGAGGATATAAAAAACAGGGAGGAGTGAAGTTCCTCTTTAGGCTATAATTGCCTTCATTACATCTTTACTGGCCCTTATTACACTAGTAACGGACATGACAATTCGTCCTATAATGCAACACCCCTTATAGCCTATATTTCATCTGGCACATTATTAGTAATGCGGTACTCAACTCCCCCACCCCAATGGTTTTTTTTTCTCCATTTTACCTGTAGTCCTTTTCAAAACACATAATAACAGTGGGTCCCATGGCGGCGGGGCTACAGATAAAAATGTCTGCAACTCCTATTTGGAGTTAAGTTCCGCTTTATATGAGTTCTATGGTCACTGCATACACTTTCACTTTATGATATGAGCATTGTAGTAGCAATAGAAACAATAGTCATTTTTGACAATATTTGAATGAGCTTGAACTTGAAAAAATTGAAAGAAAATTTAAAATTGATCGAAAATTATGCATATGTAAAGTGCCTTGTGCTTAATCTTGTGGCAAGCCACCATGTGATTCGTATTCCAATTAATATAGGACTTTACCTGCAGTACTGCAATAGACTCATTAAATGTTTGCTTTCAGCAGCTTGCCACAAGATTAAGCACAAGGCACTTTACATATGCATAATTTTTGATTAATTTTAAAATTTCTTTCAATTTTTTTCATTTTTTCAAGTTTATAATGATATCAGTTTAACAAGAAATACATACGATGCACAATTTACGGATTGATATTGCACATTTTGATTGAAGCACTTTACCTTTTGTCACTTTCTCCACATACCTTTTTCCTTTCTTATACACTCTTATTGCCTCAACTGAATTTATATATTACTTGTTCCATGTTTTACCTATTTTATACATGATCTGTTCTATTTATTTTAATCCAAGCATTTTATTGTAACCAATCACATTGATTAATTTTACAGTCACATGAACTTATATAATTTCATAACACTATAGAATTTGGTGACACAATCAATCATTTATTATACATATCAGTTGTATGATATTACCATATAAAAGCATATATTTAATAAAGACCTATCCACATTGAGCAGCGCCATACCCACCATAATTCACATATATTAGTCCATTTGAACCATCTAATTGTGGGGCAATTGAGAGGTGGAGGCTGCAGCTCAGAGATTAAAATATATATAAATATATCCACTGCGTGGAACAATTCCCCTTTACAGGTGCATTTTCTGGTTGCCTGACATGCACCTGTGAAACATGGACATGTGACTCAAAAAAACGCACCAAAACACAACTTCAGTGCGTTTTTGACATGTTTTCTATTAATTTCAATAGGGAGCTGCATTTTTGGTGCCGTTTTGAAAAATGCACCAAAATTGCAGCACGCAGAACTTTTAAAACCACAACATGCATTCCGTGCAGGAAAGCCCTTTAATTTTCATGGGCTGACCTACCCGTGATAAATGCAGGGAAAGTAGTCCCTGACCCTTGTTGTACTACAACATGGTTTGAGGAGGTGCGGATGCATAGGGGTGCCCTAAGACAAAATGGCACCTCAGCACATCTACTAAAGAGTAGCGTGTTTCTGTGCATGTTGGGAAAGTGCGCATTCCTAACACATATAGTTGGGAACCAAACCTTACTGGATAAGTGAACTAAAGCCCAATCTCTCTCTAGCATTTTAGGAAGGCTACATATTTATCTCACTATAGGTTTCATTTAAACAGACTCGGACACATCCAAGTGGCTCTAATTTTTATTCTGCCATCCATATTGTCAGCTGGCTTCATTGTTCACTGTGGCTAGGGCTACATTGGAGATTCAATCTCTTTGCTGCCGAGAGTTTTTACTATTACATTCTGCTCATCAGGCACAACCAACTAGCAAAGAGATTTAATCAACAGTGTAGGCCCAGTCTATGGATTCTGGTGAATCAGAATCTTAGCATGGACCAATGCAGGCCATGGTATTCCTTGGTCCCAGGCACTGCTATCTGTAGTTCTAAGGAAAGTGGCACACAAAGAATTGTATGACCAGAGGCTGCAGAATTATGACATTTTAAAAAGCTTGCTAAACCGAATACAACAGATTATACAGAAATCAATTTAAAAGTAAATTTGCAGGTCTATAACACAGAAGCACAGTTTCGCTGTCTTCCAAATATCATGAGTAGTTTATTGATTTTGCCTGTGGCCTGGAGTAGCTCTATAAATTAGATTTTTCACTGCATTACAGGTGCACTTAAAAATATCATGTAAAGTTTTAAGGCCCCTTGCACACTTGTGCGACGCGATTTTACCGTGATTTTGATGCCATTTGGGATCAGTACGACTTTGGTCCGACTTTGTTGTAACTTTGGCTCAATGAAAACATATTACAAAGTGGTACAGAAGTAGTACAGAAATCTATATTATTCAGGTGCAATTTGCATGAGACTTTGAGGGTTTAAAATTGAAGTCTATAGACCTCTGGACCAAAGTAATGCAGGGACTACTTTGAAGTCGGCACGACTTGAAAGTCGTACAGATATGAACAGTACTCATTGGAAATAATGACTTGTCATGCGGCTTTGCAGGACAACTCGCACAAGTGTGAAAGGGGTCTTACAGTTCAGGGAGTTGCACCTTTGGCAACCTATAATACACAAAGGGTACAGAAAAGAAACGCATACCATTCTAATGTATTTATAGTAAAGTGGCTTCTGCATGGCCCCAAGGACATAGTCATGTGATATTTTAGGGCCTGGTTGCTAACCAGTTGGAAATGTCTGTATTTCCAACAGTGAGCAGCTCTTAATATAACCATAACAGGTGTCTGCTGTGCATGTCATTGCACACAGTGCTTGGACTGCGTCAGACAGGTGGCAGTTCAGTGTTCCAGCTGTCAAACCATTTACTGCTCTCTGAACCAGAGAGAGGTCATAGAAGCCACATTTTCACCATCACACTGCTAGATCTATGGCATTCTTAACTCTTCCTTCTCTTACAGAAATGCACCGATCATTTTCATTATACATAGACAGTACAAGGACAGCTATGCCCTGACCGCAATCAACAGGCAATATAGCTTGTATACATTTTCAATTTTTTTAATTGTGAGAATGCGATTAACAAGAACATTGGCCGCAACATTTGGCAACAATTCAAATAAAAAAAGACAATATACAGTATGTTAGTCTAAGTTGAGAGAGAACTAACTGTGCTGGGTCTAATGGTGTACATTAAGAAACATTTGAGCGGATGTCAGAATAGTAAGTGGCAAGCAAAGGGTAGAGGGGAGGCTTCAATATTTAGATTAATACGTGCCATTCAAATTAAGAGGTCATTGGAATTTCAATCGGAGGATCATTGGCTAGGAGATACCATTGGGTATACTGAAAGAATTACATTATAGATTGTTGAGTTTATATAGGCAAGGTTTGAATGAAAGATTCCCAAATGTTGAAGAAATTCTGAACGCATAATTCCTTATGCAAGGAGACCTCCACCCATTCCATGTGAAAAATGTAGGATCATTTTTTAAAAGTCTATTTAAGTTTATTTATGTTTCCCAACCAAGAAAACGACAGTGGTACATTCATTTCAGATTGTTAAAAATACAGCAAACAGTATAAACAATAGAGGATAAGGATGTCTCAAGCCAGGGGACAAAGAAAAAGGGGGGGGGGGGGTAACTGAAGATGAAAAGGACATGTCAGCTCTGATTTAGGGAGGGAACTGCTCACCGCTCCTTTCGCCACCCCCTCCCATTCACAATGAAACCCCCCGCACCATATGGCATACGCTTTATTTGCACATCAGAATCTTCTTAGGTCAGAGTCCCCACCATTACTCTATACATCAGGGTGCCAAAATTCCCTCCTTACATCAGTGTCCCCAGCGTGCTCCCTTACCTCAGAGTTTCCAGTTTTCCCCCTTTACACCAGAGCCTCCCTTTCACATCAGAGTCCACAGAGTTCTCCCTAAATTGAAGTCCCCAGCATTCCCTCTGTACATTCATGTCTCCCTTTTACATTAGAGTGCACATATTTTTCCCTAAATCAAAGTCCCCAGAAATCCCTCCTTACAAAAGAGTTCTCCTGCAATTTTCCTTACAATCAAGGTTCCCAGAGCCCCCCCTTACATCAGATTTCCCCTTTACATCAAAGTCCCCGACAATCCTGCCTTACAATCAAGTTTCCCAGAGCCCCCTTTACATCAGAGTCTGCAGAGTTCCAACCATACATTAGTCTGCAAAGTTCCCTCTTACATTGGATCCCCCAGAGTTCCCCCTCAGGGCTCATTCAGATCAGTCCCGTATACTGAGCCACTGTCTGCTGTATATACATCCAGTTTGGAGCTGCGTGCAGGCAGCCTATAGAAATGGATGCAGACACAGTGTCTGCACAGACAAAATTGCATGTCAAAATTTGATATGTGGGCAGGAGCAGATGCACAGATCTAAAAGCAGCTGCTGCATCTGCATGCACTTCTATGGGCTGCCTGCATGCAGCTCCATGGTGGATGGACACACAGCAGACAGCAGCTCTGCTCGGAGGACAGAAATCAGTGCCTGTCTGAATGAGCCTTTCATCAGAATCCGCAGAGTTAACTACGATGAAAGAGGGCTCTGCGTCCCCTTACATAAGAGTTACCCTTTGTGTGTACTACAATAAAGTGCTATAGGTTGATACAGTATCTCACAAAAGTGAGTACACCCCTCACATTTTTGTAAATATTTTATTATATCTTTTCATGTGACAACACTGAAGAAATTACACTTTGCTACAATGTAAAGTAGTGAGTGTACAGCTTGTATAACAGTGTAAATTTGCTGTCCCCTCAAAATAACTCAACACACAGCCATTAATGTCTAAAACGCTGGCAACAAAGGTGAGTACACCCCTAAGTGAAAATGTCCAAATTGGGCCCAATTAGCGATTTCCCCTCCTTGGTGTCATGTGACTCGTTAGTGTTACAAGATATCAGGTGTGAATGTGGAGCAGGTGTGCTAAATTTGGTGTTATCGCTCTCACTCTCTTATACTGGTCACTAGAAGTTCAACATGGCATCTCATGGCAAAGAACTCTGAGGGTCTGAAAAAAATGAATTGCTGCACTACATAAAAATGGCCTAGGCTATAAGAAGATTGCCAAGACAAAGCACATACCATTTGCTTACCAAAAATTTGACCTCTTAAACTTATGAGGTCACATGCGCTTGTCATCTGCCTGATATTTACAACCACTTTGCTAAAAAAGCAACACTGCAGGTATAGTAGCTTGGTCTGGTACCAACCACAGGCAACCCCATACATGCAAAGAATAAAGCATGCTATAGTGCAATACCAGGACAAGTAAACAATTTGTCTCTTTATCCTAGTAAAGTTTGATGTCAGTACATTACTTTACTAAAGCAGCGCAGTATGTCCTGGTTATGAGCTATAGCATGCTTTATTCTTTGCGTATAAATGCATTGTCACTTTTTGAGTGAACTGGCTGCAAATATCCAGCAGATGACAAGTGCATGTAACCTCATTAGTTTATGAGGTAAAATTTTTTGGTAAGCAGATAGTATGTGCTTTGTCTTGGTGATGGCACACTGAAGTAGCTGCAAACAGCTTGCAGTGGATCTGCACAAATTTATCTTGGCACAAGTGAAATGTATATACTGTATATAAATTATTCTTGATATCTATCACATTGCATTATTAGGCACTTTCACATGAATGGTCCGATCGGGTCCACCTGTCCGTTTTTCAGGCAGATCTGATCGGATCCTCCATTGTCTGTGAAGAGAGGAAAAGGATTGGGGAGGCTGAAAAAATGGATTTTGATGGTACCATACACATTTCAGGTACAAGCTTAATTATAAAAATATATACATTTTTATTACAAACATTATTTTTAAAATATACAAATTAAAAATAGACACAGAGCAGAGATCATGGCTCTAGATGGCGCTAATCGTGGTGAATACATTTGTACTTTTCTGTAAACTTGACATGATTCGCAGACAAAAACAACGCTGCTTCTTCAGGAGTCTTTTAAACAGAGATATGTACAAAATTATGATGAATGTCTGTGTCACACTATGAATGATAAGAGACATCACATTAGATAACAGCATATAAATCCAGTGCTGTGCTGCTTGTTACGGATCTGCTGTACTGAGCAGGTGTGAGCCCTCGCCTCTCTGACGTCCTCAGGCAGCCGCCTTAGCTGCCTTAGGCTGGCACCAGCCCTGGCTCCATGTGGAAGGAGTCTAATGAACAAGAAAGGAACAGCAGTAGGCTCAAAAAGTTACCTCTCTGCTAACTGTGCTTTTGTCTCCTACTTTCTGCATGTTCCTTGATGTCACATGTGCACTACAGCACACCAATGGCTTCAACTGCTGCCCCTCCAGCTCCAAGTCTGAGTGCTGTTGTATAGGTGATTACAGAAGACTCATGCCAAGTCAAAATTGAATAAATACTTTAGTTTATGTTTTCTTTATATTTCTCAGTTTTAAATCAGAAGGTGAATACTGGAAAAGAGATGGAAGAACAAAAATTATAGCCAAAAGCCACGACCTTTCTACACTTCTTCTATTAACTTGGAAGAAACAAAGACAAACTTTCATATAATAGAAAATCATGCATTTACAAGCACATACTTATAATACATAGACTTATTTCTATCTGTCTTAGACATTTAGTGGCTATGTAAAAGTATTAATAAAGAGAAGAATTTATCATTTTAACACAGAACTAGAACTGCGATGTAATATGCAAAGCATACTACATATTTGTGTTGTCACCACTAGATTACCATGAAATGTTCTACTTGACGTTGATGAATGGGATTGGAAATTGGCATATGTGTGTAATTGAATAATGGAAACTATACAGTAACTGTTTTTGATTAGTTAAAAACTGGGTTCTGGAAAAACAAAGTAATAAACTGAGAAGTAATCATGCATCAAATTTTTGGGAGCATGTTCAGCAAACTTCCCAGTTGTCCCCTGATTCTAAAGGACAGTGCTTACAGATAATTTCCATTTCCATTCTATAATACTCAAAACTGATTATTTAGGGTAAGCTCCAGCCAAATCTTTTCATTTAGTATTGGTTAGTAGGAAAGGGTTAGAATCTCTGTCAGGTTTTATTGCTGTTTGTGCCCTTTTGGGGAGATTGAGTAGAAGGATGTCACCAGCACACCAAGGATTCCTCAAAAGGAATCCTTGATGTGCTGGTGACATCCTTCTACTGGGTTTGTCAGTGGTCTCCAGCCTATGGTCATTACAGCACCCAGCATTGCTACAGCCATTTTCCTAAAGGTGTGCGTAGGGAATATTGCATTGGACTTTTGGGGAGATTAACCCTCACTTCCTGTCAGGGTAGACATTTATGAGAACGCTCTGCAACAGAGACACACACAAGAGGGGAGACTGGGAACTTTTCCCCTAGGGGTCAAACACAACCAACTGGCCTTTTTTTAGAAGGCTCAGCTTACACTCAGATCTTACCGATGAGTAAACATACCAAAACGATTTGAAAGTACCCATTACTATAATTACTTTAGAATAGGAAATGTACAGCACACCTTACCCAATGGTAAGTTAAGAAATAGGGAATATACACCACAGCATACAGAAGGGAATATGAAATGTAAAGCTCAGTATCCAGCATGGAAGAGCCAGCTTGGCCTACAGAATGAAGCACTGTGAGATAAGGAGATTAGAGCACAGCATATAGAATGAGGGTATGTAAAGCACAGTGTACGGAATAAGGCTTGGTAAAATAGGGAATGTTCGGCGCAGTGTACAGAATAGGCAATGTACAGCGTGGTGTATAGAATGTGGAGGTGCAGAATAGGCAATGTACAGCGTGGTGTACAGAATGCGGAGGTGCAGAA
This sequence comes from Glandirana rugosa, assembly GCA_018402905.1. NCBI lineage: Eukaryota > Metazoa > Chordata > Amphibia > Anura > Ranidae > Glandirana > Glandirana rugosa. Next base: position 664,506 of record BLSH010418757.1, on the reverse strand, counting down.
TAGGCAATGTACAGCGTGGTGTACAGAATGCGGAGGTGCAGAATAGGCAATGTACAGTATGGTGTACAGAATGCGGAGGTGCAGAATAGGCAATGTACAGCGTGGTGTACAGAATGCGGAGGTGCAGAATAGGCAATGTACAGCGTGGTGTACAGAATGCGGAGGTGCAGAATAGGAATGTACAGAGTGGTGTACAGAATGCGGAGGTGCAGAATAGGCAATGTACAGCGTGGTGTATAGAATGCGGAGGTGGAGAATAGGCAATGTACAGCGTGGTGTACAGAATGCGGAGGTGCAGAATAGGCAATGTACAGCATGGTGTACAGAATGCGGAGGTGCAGAATAGGCAATGTACAGCATGGTGTACAGAATGAGGCAGTGTCAGGGCTTTACTCAAAAGGATGATGGCAGTGAATGTAGCTACTGTAGGTTAGCCCTGGGAGCATGAGCTATGTTGCAAGCCTTATCTGCTCAACAGTATATAGAAAGGAATTAGTGCAAAACCAAACATAGGAAAAAAAAAATAGCATGTATATTTTTAAAGTCCAACACCAGGCATTTTTTTAAGCTGCGGGTTGACTAGAGAAGCCTAAATACATCTGACAAGTTTTTAAAGTGTTACTATACCCATAATGGTAAAATCAGTTTCTATATGCAGTAAAGCATGCTTGTTATAATCACTGTGGAACCTAAGGGGTTAATCCTTTGCATTGTCTTAAAAGGCTGTTTGATCCTGTCTTCTCTTATCCTCCCCTTATACTGTCCCCAATGCATCTGCTAATAGTACAGAGCCTTGGAGGCACTCTGCACAAGCTCAGTTTGGTGTGTATTGCTAGGGTTTTTTCCTTTTTTTTGTGTGTGAATTGCACAGGGCCAATCAGCAGTGTGCAGACAGAAAATCAGGGGTCCTGCAGCCTCATAGGACAGCCAGAGGAGAATGAAAACTCTTCCTACAAGCTTTAAGCAGTGCTCAGATGGACACTGATAGAAGTCACAAGACTGCTTTATACTGCTGATGAGAAAAGATATTTAGCAGTTTATATTTACTAAAATAATTGCATTTCCATGTTCTGTGTGCCTTGGAAGACCAGATATAGTGAATGCAGGGCAGGGTTGCCAACCGCCAGTAAATTTACTGACCGTTTGTAAAAATCAGTGATTTTTACAACTGTTTATAAATATCAGGGTCTGATAATTTGTCATGCTGTGGTTATTTTTTTAGTGTAAACCAAGCAAATTACTTGATAGGGGCATTGTCAGTGTTTCCATGTTGTGTTTAGCTATCAATTGTCTTAGTTTTTAATAGGAATTCTGTTATTTTTCAATCTGCCAGTAAAAAATGTGCTCCGCCAGTAAAGTTTTCATGTTTTGCCAGTAAAAAAAGCTGCAGGAGGTTGGCAACACTGATGCAGGGTCACTTTAATGCTGTGCAGGACCCAGATGGAAAGATTTTACCCCACTTCCTGCCCCTGTGCCATTAGGGCAAGCAATGTGTGGAACAATAGTCAATAGGACAGAACGCAGACAATAACAACCTGACAGAGGCCAAAAGTGTTTTGTTGAAGTTTGTGTTACCACTGGAGAGATTTTCAACAATAACTGAGGGTGCCACCTCCCACTGGGTACTGGACAATGATTCTTCTATATCTTCCCCATTCTGTCTGAATAATAATAAAAAAAAGTTTTAGTATAGTTAAAGCCCAAACTTTTTTTTTCAAGTATTGATTAAGAAAGGGAAGGTAGGGTTACAATCGCTATTGATTTGTGATTTTTTTTTTGTACCATCATTGGTAGGGAGATTTCCTTTCACTTCCTGCCCTGTAGGATATCTTTTCTATGTGAGGGGTATCCAGTGGCATCACCATGGTGGTGCAGGGGGTGCGAATAGCACCCAGGTGACACCCACCAGAGGGGAGACTCAGTCAAGTAGGAAAAAGAAGGGGGTATAGTAAGACTTTAAATGAGGCACATATATGAATGCGCCTTCATCCCTATTCATTGAGATACAATAAAAAAAAAGTTTGGGACTTTGAGTAAAGCAAGTAATAACCAACTCAGTAAAAAAGTATTGTCATAAACATAAATGCATACATATATATTAGTAATTTCTTGTATGCATGACACATCATAGATTGGTTAGTACATGAGTATAAAAATAATAACACATTGCAGTTGACTGTATTGTAAGACATAATGCATCGTGTCATGGGGTCTGTTCTGTAATAAACTTTACATGATATGATTGAACCGTAAGTTGGAGTCAAAGCTTTACATAATGTGGTTAAAACCATGTGTTGGAATGGAGAGTCAGACTACATCCTAAAAGGCTCAACATGTTTCGTAGAGTCGCTCCACTTCATCACGAGTGGATGTTGAACATATCTTTTGAAAATATATATGGACACCATCGTGGTCTAGATTTAAGCCCAAATATTAGAAAAGAAATTATCCAACCTGAAGTGATTTACATATGATACTGAGTTTAACCTATGCTATACTGTTAACAAGGGGCTGACGTGAGTGTCTATCCCAGGAGGTCATTGGACATATCTATAAGAAAAAGGAAAATTGGAGGGTCGTGTCATTTAGTGGTAGCTACACTACCCATAACAGAGGAATGATTTCCCATCCCCTACTAGGTTGTTTCACATGGTAAACAAGCTGTCAAGTATCTTGGATAACATCATTGGCCTAATATGGTCAATGACATCAGCCAAGATTGCCAGCTGGCTTGTTTACATTGAGCAGGTGACCCAGAAGCTGTCAGTTGGGAGCAAGATCGTTGTGCGTGGTTTGTTGTGCATTACGATTGATGATAAATCTACATTACATTGGATAACGTGAATTATGATTAGTTTATCACCATGTTTTTTTTTTTTTAATTTAAAAACTGTTTACCATATGGGTGAAAAGAGTACCACGTACCATTCACATGAGGGGGGGGGGTCCCATTATGTAAGAGGGGGCTTCTAGATTGCCCCCCTGGCAAAGTACCCACCCTATGTTGAGGGCATATGGCCTGGTATGGTTCAGGAGGGGGGGGTACACATGCTCACTGCTACTTCCTTTTTGTGGACAGCCAGGCTGCATGCTTAGATAGGGGTCTGGTATGGGTTTTGGGGGACCCCACTTTTATTTACATGGAGTCGTCCTCTCAAAATTCATACCAGACCCTTATTCAGGCATGCAGCCTGGGTGTTAAGGAAAGGGGAGAGCATCAAATGTTTCCCCTTGCCCACTCCTGAATCATGCAGACCACATACCCTGAAGAAAGAAATTGGTCTGGGGTCCCCCTTAAAATCCATACCGGACCTTCATCATGGATAAGGATCTGGTATGAATTATGAGGTGGGGGCCGCACGCAGTTTATTATTTTTTTGGAAGGGGTTCCCCCTTGAAATCCATGCCAGACCTGAGTTTGCAAGAAATGATTGGTAAAAGTCATTGAGCTGCAAATTTATTTTTTTCCTTTCTAAATGTCACTTTTGCTGGATTATGTCCTACAGGTGCACCCCTTCACGTGCAGGTTTAGGGCATTCCACAGGCATGTTTTTTAAAGGAATTGTGTATTTTTGCTGTCCTTTCAGCCTTATTAAAAAAATGCTTATTTTTAACCAATTAATATACTCTAACTCATGAAATTTTGATACAAATAAAATATTTTTAATAAAAGAAAACTTCTAATCATTTTGGACGCTGCCTGAAAGCCCATAGAGGGAACCAAACTCTTTTTGGGCATGCAGCCCACTATCTCTCATCCATAATTTCCGATTCGGGCTAATATGGAATGCCCATCTGATCAGCAGAAACTCTTTAGGGACTCAACCTATATACATCAGGTATATACACACTCCTTTCTTCTACCTCCAGCACACTCTTGCTTGAAGAACTATAATTAAAAGGACCGGCTAGCGCTTTGGTTCTGATCCAACACAGACACAGTCAGATGCTTGTAAATGCCCTTTGCAGGCAGGAACCAACCCCTTTTGGTGTAGCAAAAAGAGAGGTCTTTGATGCTAGCTGTACTTCTCTGTGGCTACTGCTCCCCGTACCACCACTTCAGGACCAGCCTGCTTGGCTGCAGCTACCCCTTTCTCTAGCCCTCCTGGCTACTTCTCCACAGTCCTCCCAGACCGACTCTGCATCCATCCCAGACTGCTAGTCCTCTGACTGTATCACTCACCAGTCCACATGGCTGTCTCCCTCCCTGAAAATCTGCCCGTCAGTGTTCTGCATTCCTCTCCTTGCTCCTGTGCCTCCTGGTCAGGATTCCTCTGTGTGTCATGAAGATGGGTCCCTTCTGCACCCGAGCCCAGGCCTGGGGAGCTACTCTCAAAGGCTCTGACAGCCTAACACTCCATATCTGTCTTCCAAATGAACTCCACCCTGCCCCTGCTGGGCTGATCCTGAGTATTTGAGGGGGTCTGCCCCCTGCCAACCCTTCCATTGGGGATTGGTCAGGGCCCTAAGAATACTCCCGCTAGCTCTTCCTGGACTCCTATCTGCTTCTGGAACCTTCTCCAAGTTTCCTACAGCATTATTTTGCTTTGCAGTGGACAGGAATGTACATCCTGTATTGTATGGAAAGGCAACCGTTCAAAAATGAATAGCACTGCAGCACACCACAGCATGCATACTGCATTAGTACCGCACATTACAACAATTCTATGGTGTCAGTGTTGCCAACCTACCAGACAAGACATCCAAAATTTAGGGTCCTTTCACACGTATGGACCTTTCAGTTTTTCAGGTGGACCTGAATGGAGACTCCATGTACTCCTATGGAGCGGTGACATGTCCGCTGACATCCGATCCGCTAAATACAGACGGATGGAAACTCTATTTTCCATCCGTCTGGCGGATTGGATCGGATGAACACGGACAGATGGTCCGTGTTCATCCGATCCCCCATAGAGGAGAGTGGAGCTCGGGCAGGTCCGTTTCTGCACGGAGAGCAGAGACGGACCTGTCATCCTCTGGCTCAGCGGGGATCAACGGATGTATCCCTGCTGAGCAGCAGAGCCCATCAAAACGGGCTCCGCTCATGTGAAAGGACCACTGCCACAGTGTCACAGCCAAGTTTTTACTGTCATTTCCAAAAGTTACAAAATTACAGTTTTAAGTGCAAACTTCAGTATTTAGGCTACAAACAAGTATAATATGCAATTAGCATGGTGATTTAAGATAGATATTAAGGCAAAACATATTTCTTATTTTATTTTCAATATAGTAAGTAAGTAGCTCAGGGACAGGACTCTGGAGGGCAAGAAATGAGAATGGGCGACACATACACATGAAATTGGCTCTCACAGTGACACTGACAGCTGTGTGTAGCAGTACAGATCATCGACACAACACGTTCCCACCATCTCTCTCAACGCCAGGTGGTCCCTGCAGTCCACTCCAGTCCAAACAGCACTGACAGTTCCACTCCTTGCTTGCCTTTCAGACCTGCACACGAGGTTCCCGCCACTCTGCTCGTCTCCCTTACACCATGACATCACACAACACAACTTGGGCATCGCCTCCCCCGGCACTGCCCAAACACAACTGTAAACTGTAGCAGGCACTCGGATGGTCTCAGCCATCCCCGGACCGTTATTGCTCATTTGAGTGTCACCACCATATTTTTTTGCTGGCAACCTTTTCCTGTCACTGGCATTTACTAGCAGGAGATAAAAGCCCATTTTTACTGGCTGCCAGTAAAAATAATAGTTGGCAATACTGTATGGTGTGAACAGAGTAGAAATTGTCTGCAGTTGCTGCTCCCGATGTTGTAGAGTTTATCTAAGGTGATCTGAAGTTACATTTCAGGTTCTATTTCGAAGGCACCCAGCTACTTGGAGCTGCACCCAGGATACGTGTGCTGTATGTATATTCATGCAATGTTGAGTTGTTTTGGCAATTAACATCAATTGAGCAGAGGTGGAAACAGCTGGCTCCTTTCTGTTGCCAATACTTGTTGGAAAGTTGCTGTAATATAAATGAAGTATATGGAAACATAGAAGGATTAATACCTATTTGTACGTCAGCTTCCCTTTTTCCGGTATAGTTCAGTAGGATGATGAACGACAATGTTTTTCTTTGGGATTTGGTGTGTTTTTTGATATTGTTGAAGTTTTACATAATATACCATTAAGGGGACAGAGGAAATTAAACAGACAAAGCAGATGTTTCTATGTGTCTATTATTGTGCACAACTGTATGAAAGACATACTTGCATATGAGATATTTAATGATGAACTCAGGGCAAAGAGAAACATGTACAGTGAACATTATATAACCATATGACTTGCCTAAGGACTTCTGTTTCTGTCATACCTGTCTAATAATAATAATAATAATCCAGATCATGGACCTCCATACAGATTGCACTGCATCTAAGCAATGACTTGGACCTGCCTCTTCCATTTGGTTGAACAGTAAAGGAGCACTGTACACCGAGGAGGTCATCCCTGCATGGAATCCTGGTGGAATTGTGCACATATACCCGGACATATACATTTATTACTAAAGATATCTGTAGATTAATGTTGCAGCAACATTTAATTGCAGGAGCCCCTGTGGATGATCGCGTTGCGGTGTCCGTCTTTTTGTCGGAGATCTAAAGACAACATCACTGTTGATGGAGAGATCTTTAATCCCTTGTCCAAAAAGCCTAGAATGAAGATTCTTACCGGCCAAAACTGTGTTGTGCCACTGAAACTCGCTCAGAGTCAGCCTATCTACTCTGCACCTTAGTCCCTAGTAGTTTCTAATCTGTCATGCTACAGAACCTCTAGCTGCCGAAGTGGCCATCAGTTGCTTAACCTGCCACTAGCCTATGCTGGTTATTGAACTCTAAGCTAAAACGAGCTATAGAATCTCAGACCAAAAGGGACAGGATTAAGTAAAAAAACAGCAGCTGCATATAAACTCTATTGTAATAAACAGGTTCACATAATACTATACAACTAGGTGGCCCTTGTACACACGTACACAATATCACAGACTTAATTATCTGGTATAGTGCATGTAAGATAACAACAAGGAGACAGATATACACTCACCGGCCATTTTTTTAAGTACATCTTGCTAGTACTGGGTTGGACCCCCTTTTGCTTTCAGAACCGTCTTAATTCTTTGTGGCATAGATTCATCAAGGTGTTGGAATGTCTTTCAGATTTTTGTGCATATTGACATGATATCATTGCGCAGTTGCTGCAGATTTGTCGGCTGCACATTCATGATGCTCCCATTACAGCAAATCCCAAAGGTGCTCTTTTGGATTGAGATCTGGTGACTGTGGTGGCCATTGGAGTACAGTAAGAACTCATTGTCATGTTCAGGAAATGTGGTGAGATGATTTGAGCTTTGTGACCTGGTGCATTATCATGCTGGAAGTAGACATGGACATGGCCAGCAACAATACTCAGGAAGGCTGTGGCGTTTAAATGGTGCTCAATTGGAACTAAGGGGCCCCAAGTGGGTCAAGAAAATATCCTCCACACCGTTACACCCTACCATCTCGATGTCACACCTAAAATCGAGACTCATCAGACCAGGCAATGTTTTTACAATCTTCTATCATCCAATTTTGGTGAGCCTGTGCGAATTGTAGCTTCCTGTTCTTAGCTAACAGGAGTGACACGGGGGGGGGTCTTCTGCTTTTTTAGCCCATCGGCTTCAAGGTTCGATATGTTCTGCACACCTTGGTTGTAATGAGGGGTTATTTGAGATGCTGTTGCCTTTCTATCATCTAGAACCTGTCTGCCCATTCTCTGACCTCTGACATTAACAAGTAATTTTCGTCCACACAACTGCCGCTCACTGGATATTTTCTTTTTTTGGACTATTCTCTATAAACCCTAGAGATGGTTGTGCATGAAAATCCCACTAGATTAGCAGTTTTTTACATACTCAGACCAGCCCGTTTGCAACCAACAACCATGGCATGTTCAAAGTCACTTAAATACCCTTTCTTCCCCATTCTGATGCTTGGTTTGAACTTCAGCAAGTTGTCTGCACCACATCTAGATGCCTAAATGCATTGAGTTGCTTTCATGTGATTGGCTGATTAGCAATTTGTTTTACCAAGCAATTGAACAGGTGTACCTAATAAAGTGACCGGTGAGTGTGCATATATATATATATATATATATTGTGGGGGGTTAGCACAATGGGGATCACCACACTGGGAAAAAGGTAGTCCAAACAGCAGGTTTTTCTTAAAAGCTGACTTGTAGCCAGTTTTATTTATTTATTTTATTGCAGGTACTTATATAGCGCCATCAATTTACGCAGCGCTTTACATATACATTGTACATTCACATCAGCCCTACCCTCAAGGAGCTTACAATCTAAGGTCCCTTACTCACATTCATACATATACATACTAGGGCCAATTTAGACAGGAGCCAATTAACCTACCAGCATGTCTTTGGAGTGTGGGAGGAAACTGGGGTACCTAGAAGAAACCCACGCAGGCACAGGGAGAACGTGCAAACTCCAGGCAGGTAGTGTCATGGTTGGGATTTGAACCAGCGACCCTTTTGCTGCTAGGCAAAAGTGCTAACCACTACGCTAGTGTGCCGCTCAAAGGTTGCATGAAAAATCAAACAAACAAAACAGAAGATTAATCCTTGCCATCCAGCCTCTTAACATTTTCCAGGTTCCTAACTCAGAAGGGAAGGGCTTCTCCCAGTCACCCACAAAACAAAGATAATGCAAACCTTTTGTTTCAGTCACAAAGCAAAACTTCAGTTCAGCAGCTCTCATGTTCTTGGCCGGGTCCCAGGCAAGAGCAAACCTTTCCTCTACTCCTGCTTATTTATACCACCTGTTGGTGGACAAAAGTGGACCACAAAATCTGGTCCGGAACCAACCTTACTAAGATGGTGGTAACACCTTGACCGTATTTTCCCTTAGTTCACTGCAAATGAACGAATGCAAGGCGACACATATTGTGCATTGATCACCTTGCCTTTCATAATGTCACATATCCCCCCCTCTGCTCAAGCCCCTGTGGCTGAGCAACTGTTCCAACAAGACAATGGACACAGGAAAGGGCATCTGTATTCTGGAGTTTCCCAGCTCTATGTTCCACTGTGAACATGAATGCTTGCAGAGCAAGGAACCAACCACCTTCTCAAACGACTGTTTTTCTCCTTGTTATCTCACATCCATTTAAGAGGGGCATGATCAATGACTAGTTTGAATGGTCTCCCCAACAGGTAATATTTCAGGGCCTTTAAGGACCATTTGATAGCTAAGCATTCCTTCTCAACAATGGCATAATTTTTCTCATGTCTGTTAAGCTTCCTGCTCAGGTAGATGACTGGGTGCTCCTCACCATCTCTGATTTGGGACAGTACAGCACCCAGTCCCACATCAGAGGTGTCTGTACGGCAAACTCCTTTGAGAAATCTGGGGCCACAAGCACAGGTTGTACACAAAGGGCTCGTTTCAACATTTCAAATGCCTTGGGATTTCACTTAATCATGACCAACCCTCTACCCTTCGTCATGTCTGTCAGTGGGGCTGCAATGGTGGCAAAATTGGGTATAAAATGCTTGTAGTACCCTGTGATCCCCAGAAATGCACAAAGTTGCTTTATTTATAGGTTGGGGCCATTTTTGAACTGCCTCAATCTTATTGATCCGAGGCTTAATCAGCCCTTGATCAATAATGTAGACAAGGTATTTGGCTTCCTTAAAGCCTATGGCGCACTTTTTGAGGTTGGCAGTGAGTCCTGTTTCCTAAGGGAATCTACTACTGCTTGCACCCGGGGCAAATGAGATTTCCAATCTGGGCTGTGGATGACTACATATTCGGAGCCTAGTTATTCTAACTCCGTCAAGTTTTTACCGGGGTTGGATATTTATTTCGTTGAAACACGTAAAGACCCCTAGTGTCCCATGATGTTCGTAAAATATGGGTTAAAACGGTGGTAACGTCGGGGTGACTGTCTGTACTGCTTCCCATCTCCCAACCAGTACTAATTCACTTTAGGGTTCCGTAAACTTTACAACTTTGCTCGGGAAACACATGTTGGACACGAACACCGGGGTCTAAAGAGTTTCCTCAAACGGCATGTCTGTGGAGACT
>BLSH010418757.1:604272-654410 GCA_018402905.1 Glandirana rugosa | reverse complement strand
CGCGCAGGAGCCTGCAGTCATGGCACATGCTCGGGAAGAAATGGCACAGAGGGCCGTTTCTTCACAGCACATGTGCCGATGACATCATCGGCACACTACAAGCTAATTTTCTCCTAAACAACACACGTTTAGGAGTTATTTACAGTACCTATAGATAAGCCCTATTCTAGGCTTAGCTATAGGTACAAGTTCTAAAAAGAGGTTTACAACCACTTTAAGGGAGTTTTGAAGGCAAAATGGGTTCAACCTGGTTCTAGCAAGGTGTACCTAATAAAGTGGCCGGTGAGTGTATATGGCTTGTATTGAGACGTGTTTGATAATGAAAAGTGTCTTACCAGCCTCCGGTTATTCTGTTAGTGTCAAAATGGTGGTAGAGCTGTGATTGCCTTAATATGTGTGCATCATGGACAAATTCTGGGAAGCCTATGACCACATTTCTGGTGAAAATATTTGCATCACAGAAAACCTGTATGTTTAGTGAGAGGTACCCCAGTTCCTATTACAGTAGATGTGTTCTTTATCAGAGGGAGCAAAAAAAGGCACGTGTGTACAGTTTATGACACCCATGACATTGGGAATCCCTGCAACCTCATAGAAATCATTCTTAATCTGATTCCACTCCTGACATGTATGAGGCAGGTAGATATATTTGGGGGCAATTTTCATGAAACCCTGCAGAGCCTTAGCAAGCAAACATGAGAAAGATGGCTGGGATACCCCCATCCTCCTCTACCGCTACCATCTGATGGGAAGCCTTGCCCAGGAAGTGGAGGACAGCCAGCAAATTGGTCATGGGTGGTATGGCATGACTACACAGTGTGGTGGACTGCAGAAAAGGTCTCAGTTCCCCAAAGAGAAGCATAATGAGGTCCTTATACAGACTAAATTTAGAGAGCACTTCTGCAAAATCATTTAGTTTGCTTAACCCCTTGCCGACCGCCCGCCGCTGCGTGACGGCGGCAAGATGGCTTGTTATCGCGAACCGCCGTCACCTGATGGCGGCCGCGATTACTAGCATCGTGAGCGCGCGCCGCCGGAGGCGAGCTCGCGTGCCCACTGTATCCGGGGGGGGGCCAGGGAGCGGGTACGGCGGACTCGATCGCCGCCGGCTACCCGCGATGGCCCCCTGCAGTGAAAGAACGGAGGTCCGTGTAAGTAAACACGGATCTCCGTTCTGATAGAGGGGGAAGGGCTGTGATCACAGGCTTCCTGTATATGGAAGCCATGATCACTCCCCTCCCCCTGCCAGCCCAGCACCAATACAGTTAGAACACAGTGAGGGAACACAGTTAACCCTTAGAGTGCCCCTGCAGGTTAACCCCTTCACTGCCAATGGCATTTACACAGTAATCAGTGCATTTTTATAGCACTGATCGCTGTATAAATGCCAATGGTCCAAAAAAAGTGTCAAAATGGTCCGACATGTCTGCTGCAATATCGCAGTACCGCTAAAAATCGCAGATCACCAACATTACTAGTAAAAAATAAAAAAAATTAAAAATCCCAGAAATTAATTCTCAGCATCCGTAAACGCGACAACTTTTGCGCAAACCAATCAATAAACGCAGATTTAGATTTTTTTAACCAAAAATATGAGGAAGAATATAAATCGGCCAAAACCGATGACAAAAAAAATTATATATTTTTTTGGATTTGTATTTTAGCAAAAAGTAAGAAAAACAGTTTTTTTTGCAAAATTGTCGCTCTTTTTTTACTTATAGCGGTGATCAGAAATGATGCAGAGGGGATCAAATACCACCAAAGAAAGCTCTATTTGTGGGGAAAAAAAGACGCAAATTTTGTTTGGGTTCAACGTCGCACGACCGTGCAATTGTCAGTTAAAGCGATGCAGTGCCAAATTGTAAAAAGTGCTTTGGTCCTAAAGTGTGAAATCCTTCCAGGGCTGAAGTGGTTAAAGGAACGTGGACGCACGACAACCTCCCTTCTTTTTCTCCTCACCCTCCTTAGAATGGCCTGAAACAACTCCAAAAAATTAGCCTCAAATAGCTCCATTAGGGATATAGGGGAGAGAAATGCAATGTACAGTTGGCAAATGAGGTAAGACTAGCCAATTGCTCATTAGATTGTGTATTGGAGTCCTTTATTTAAACATTTACATGCCCTGCCCATTGAGGTGGGATGACCAAAGTCATCACTTTCATCATTACCACATTCCTTGACCGTTACTTAATTATTGCATTATTTTATTTAATTATTTCCATCTGTGAATTGAGTTTAATGCCTGCCTATTTACTGAGCGTTTTAAGTGTTTTGTGGTAAATACCGCAAAACAGTATAGTGAATTGACAGTCTCAGGATCGCATGCAATATTTAGGGAAAATATGCCCAGACACCTAAGTAGCGCATGTGAGAATTTGAGATGCTTTTGTGAATGGAATCCATTGTGTGTATACACTTGGATTCTTCTGTCTAGTTTGCAGATTCATCGATAAAGCTGCAAATGAGCATTGCAATTAGTAAATCAGGCCTGTTAACCACTTTAAGACCGAGCCTCTTTTTGAAGTTCGGTGTTTACAAGTTAAAACCAGGTTTTTTTGCTATAAAATTACTTAGAACCCCAAACATTATATATTTTTTCTTACACCCTAGAGAATAAAATGGTGGTTGTTGCAAAACTTTATATCACACCGTATTTGCGCAGTGGTCTTTTAAAGTGGAGTTCCACCCAAAAATGGAACTTCCGCTTTAAGCACTCCTCACCCCCTTACATGCCACATTTGGCATGTAATTTTTTTTGGGGGGGAGTGTGTCCCCAGGTTTCAGAGGGACTTCCTGTCCCTCTTCCACCTACCGCCTCGGGGCCGCCTAGGTGACTCCTCCTCTCCTCCTAGGCGGCCCCTCCCTCCTGGCAATCTTCTGGGACACGTCACATGTCCCAGAAGATTGCCTGACCACTGGCAACACGCAGCGCGACTCGCGCATGCGCAGTGCGTGCCCGGTGCCCACACTTGCAATGCCGGCGCCGCAGGGAGGAGGGGGGAGACGAGCGAGGCTTCGGGAGCAGCCGTCGCTGGACCGGGAGACAGGTAAGTTTCTGTTTATTAAACGTCAGCAGCTACACTTTTTGTAGCTGCTGACTTTTAATAAACAAAAAAAAGCATGGAACTCCGCTTTAATTATCTGGTATAGTGCATGTAACATAACAACAAGGAGACAGATATACACTCACCGGCCACTTTATTAGGTACACCTTGCTCGTACTGTGTTGGACCCCCTTTTACTTTCAGAACCGTCTTAATTATTTGTGGCATAGATTCATCAAGGTGTTGGAATGTCTTTCAGATTTTTGTGCATATTGACATGATATCATTGCGCAGTTGCTGCAGATTTGTCGGCTGCACATTCATGATACTCCCATTACAGCACATCCCAAAGGTGCTCTTTTGGATTGAGATCTGGTGACTGGGGTGGCCATTGGAGTACAGTAAGAACTCATTGTCATGTTCAGGAAACGTGGTGAGATGATTTGAGCTTTGTGACATGGTGCATTATCATGCTGGAAGTAGACATGGCCAGCAACAATACTCAGGAAGGCCGTGGCGTTTAAATGGTGCTCAATTGGAACTAAGGGGCCCCAAGTGTGTCAAGAAAATATCCTCCACACCGTTACACCACCACCAGCCTGAACTGTTGATACAAGGCAGGATGGATCCATGCTTTCATGCTGTTTATGGCAAATTGTGACCCTACCATCTCAATGTCACAGCTAAAAACAGGACTCATCAGACCACGCTATGTTTTTCCAATCTTCTATCGTCCAATTTTGGTGAGCCTGTGCGAATTGTAGCTTCCTGTTCTTAGCTGACAGGAGTGACACCGGGTGTGGTCTTCTGCTTTTTTAGACCATCGGCTTCAAGGTTCGATATGTTCTGCACACCTTGGTTGTAATGAGGGGTTATTTGAGATACTGTTGCCTTTCTATCATCTAGAACCTGTCTGCCCATTCTCTGACCTCTGACATTAACAAGTAATTTTCGTTCACACAACAGCCGCTCACTGGATATTTTCTTTTTTCGGACTATTCTCTGTAAACCCTAGAGATGGTTGTGCATGAATATCCGACTAGATTAGCAGTTTTTTACATACTCAGACCAGCCCGTTTGCAACCAACAACCATGGCTGTTCAAAGTCACTTAAATACACTTTATTCCCCATTCTGATGCTTGGTTTGAACTTCAGCAAGTTGTCTTCACCACATCTAGATGCCTAAATGCATTGAGTTGCTGTCATGTGATTGGCTGATTAGCAATTTGTTTTACCAAGCAATTGAACAGGTGTACCTAATAAAGTGACCGGTGAGTGTGCATATACTGTGTATATGTATATATATATAAATATATATATATATATATATTGTGGGGGGTTAGCACAATGGGGATCACCTCACTGGGAAAAAGGTAGTCCAAACGGCAGGTTTTTCTTAAAAGCTGACTTGTAGCCAGTTTTATTTATTTATTTTATTGCAGGTACTTATATAGCGCCGTCAATTTACGCAGCGCTTTACATATACATTGTGCATTCACATCAGCCCTACCCTCAAGGAGCTTACAATCTAAGGTCCTTTACTCACATTCATACATATACATACTAGGGCCAATTTAGACAGGAGCCAATTAACCTACCAGCATGTCTTTGGAGTGTGGGAGGAAACTGGGGTACCCAGAGGAAACCCACGCAAGCACAGGGAGAACGTGCAAACAAAAATCAAACAAACAAAACAGAAGATTAATCCTTGCCATCCAGGCTCTTACTTAACATTTTCCAGGTTCCTAACTCAGAAGTGAAGGGCTTCTCCCAGTCACCCACAAAACAAAGATAATGCAAACCTTTTGTTTCAGTCACAAAGCAAAACTTCAGTTCAGCAGCTCTCTCATGTTCTTGGCCGAGTCCCAGGCAAGAGCAAACTTTTCCTCTACTTCTGCTTATTTATACCACCTGTTTATGGACAAAAGTGGACCACAAAATCTGGTCCGGAACCAACCTTACTAAGATGGTGGTAACACCTTGACCGTATTTTCCCTTAGTTCACTTCAAATGAACGAATGCGAGGTGACACATATCGTGCATTGATCACCTTGCCTTTCATAATGTCACATATCCCCCCTCTGCTCAAGCCCCTGTGGCTGAGCAACTGTTCCAACCAGACAATGGACACAGGAAAGGGCATCTGTATTATTCTGGAGTTTCCCAGCTATATGTTCCACTGTGAACTTGAATGCTTGCAGAGCAAGGAACCACCTTCTCAAACGACTGTTTTTCTCCTTGTTATCTCACATCCATTTAAGAGGGGCATGATAAATGACTAGTTTGAATGGTCTCCCCAACAGGTAATATTTCAGGGCCTTTAAGGACCATTTGATAGCTAAGCATTCCTTCTCAACTATGGCATCATTTTTCTCATGTCTGTTAAGCTTCCTGCTCAGGTAGACGACCGGGTGCTCCTCACCATCTCTAATTTGGGACAGTACAGCACCCAGTCCCACATCAGAGGTGTCTGTACAGCAAACTCCTTTGAGAAATCTGGGGCCACAAGCACAGGTTGTACACAAAGGGCTCCTTTCAACATTTCAAATGCCTTCTCTGCCTTGGGATTTCACTTAATCATGACCAACCCTCTACCCTTCATCATGTCTGTCAGTGGGGCTGCAATGGTGGCAAAATTGGGTATAAAATGCTTGTAGTACCCTGTGATCCCCAGAAATGCACAAAATTGCTTTTTATTTATAGGTTGGGGCCATTTTTGAACCGCCTCAATCTTATTGATCCAAAGCTTAATCAGCCCTTGATCAATAATGTAGCCAAGGTATTTGGCTTCTTTAAAGCCTATGGCGCACTTTTTGAGGTTGGCAGTGAGTCCTGTTTCCTAAGGGAATCTACTACTGCTTGCACCCGGGGCAAATGAGATTTCCAATCTGGGCTGTGGATGACTACATCGTCTAAATAGGCGGCTGCATATTGGTGATGTGGCATCAATGTCTTGTCCATCATTCTCTGGAATGAGGCAGGAGCACCATGCAATCCAAAAGGCATGGCTTATATTGAAATGACACTTCAGGAGTAGAAAAGGCAGTTTTCTCTTTTGCAGATTCCGTTAGGGGTATCTGCCAATAACC
Source organism: Glandirana rugosa (assembly GCA_018402905.1). Taxonomy (NCBI): domain Eukaryota; kingdom Metazoa; phylum Chordata; class Amphibia; order Anura; family Ranidae; genus Glandirana; species Glandirana rugosa. The sequence goes on along the minus strand of BLSH010418757.1, from coordinate 648,276 downwards.
TTTAGTCAGGTCTAAAGTAGCTATGTACCTGGCACTCCCCAATCTGTCAACAAACTCGTCGGCCAGAGGCATTGGGTACGCATCGAATTTGGACATGCTATTCAACTTCCTGAAATCATTACAAAACCTTATAGTGCCATCTGGCTTTGGGACCAACATTATGGGACTTGACCAGTGACTGTGGGACTCCTCTATCACGTCCAACACTAACATGTTCTTTATTTCATTTGCAACTGCTTTGTGCCTAGCCTCGGGTATTCTATAGGGCTTTACATTTACGCGGACACCTGGTTCCGTAATTATGTCATGCTGTATAACTGTGGTCAGCCTGAGTAGGTGAGAGAAAAAGTCTCTATTCTTACTCACAAACTCTCTAACGTCCTTTTGTTGGGCCACTGACAAGGTTTCAAGAGATTAACATAAGTACATCAGTTGTCACGGGGGGCCATGTCCTTTTGGGTAGTTGGCACTGCCAGTAAAGTCTCTCTATCCTTCCAAGGTTTCAAGAGATTAGCATGATATATTTGCTCTGGTTTCCTTTTCCCTGGCTAGTAAACTTTGTAGTTTACTTCCCCTATTCTTTCCATAATTTCAAAGGGAACCTGCCACTTTGCTAGGAATTTACTCTCAACTGTGGGGACTAGTACCATCACTCTATCCCCAGGGTTGAAGGTCCGGGTCTTGGCACCCCGATTATAAACTCTTGTCTCGGCCTCCTGGGCTTGTTCCATATGTTCGCGTACAAGCGGCATGACAGCCTCAATTCTATCTTGCATTAGTGAGAAATGCTCAATGACGCTTCTGTAAGGCGTGGTCTCTCCCTCCCCTGTTTCTTTTGCGACATCTAGCAATCCCCTGGGATGTCTACCATCAAAAGGGGAATAACCTGTAGATGCCTGAGGTACCTCTCGTATGGCAAACATGAGGTATGGCAGCAAAAAACCCAATTTCTCCCATCTTTGTCCACCACCTTTTTTAACATGCTTGTGAGCATTTTGTTAAATCTCTCCACAAGACCATCAGTTTGGAGGTGGCAGACAGAGGTATGGAGATGGGAGATTTTGTGCAACTTACACAATTCTTTAGTGACTCTGGACATATCCGTTAATATCTCTTTTGGAATACCCACATGACTAAATACCTGGACAAGCTCTTTGGCAATAGCCTTAGCTGAGGTATTACGCAAAGGAATAGCTTCAGGATACCGTGTGGCATAGTCCACTATTACAAGTGCTGATGGCCTTGAGCAGACTTTACTACTGGTCCCACCAGATCCATGTCAATTCTTTCAAAAGGCACTTCAATTATCGGTAGCGGTACCAGCGGACTGTGAGAATGGGGCGATGGCGCAGAATACTGACACTCTGGGCATGACTCACAATATTCTTTGACATCTTCATGCAACACAGGCCAAAATAATCTCTGGGTTATCCTGTCCTTAGTTTTCTCTATGCCCAAATGTCCACCCAATACATGACCATGGGCCAAATCTAAAACCATCCGGCGATAGGGTTTGGGAATCACTAATTGGTCTACCTCCTCCTCCCCTTGCTTTACCACTTGATATGGCAAGTTATTTTTAAGAGCCATGTAGGGAAAAGACACCCCTACATTAGGTTCAACAGGTTTGCTGTCAATCATTTTAATGTTTTCTCTGACTCTGAGTGTGGAGTGTCTTAATTGTTCCATACAAAAATCATCTTTCCTGACTTCTAAGTCAGGCACCACATTCTGTCCACTCTCATTATTAGAGTTAGAGATAATTTCTTGTTCATTATCCTCGAGCTGGGGGCTGGATTCTAGCTCCTCCTGCCCTCCAGCCATTACAGAAAAAGGAGAAGGACCTGCGGACCCCTTCTTTAACTCCACCAGGGCCTCTGTAAACTGGCGATTCGTCTACTGCTGGGCTACAATGGCCTGGCGATTCACCTCCTGCTGGGCTGCCGCAGCTTCTGTGATTTGGCGGTTGGTTTCCTGCTGCATTGCAGTGGCCTGTGCTACCTGGCAATTGGTTTACTGTTGGGTTGCAGTGGCTCGCAGCAGAGCTTTTAACACATCTTCCATCTTTCCACTTGTTCAGGAACATGCTCACGTCCTCCACCATATGTGGGGGGTTAGCTCTATGGGGATCTCCTTCCCTGGGATAAAGGGTTTCCTTAAAAGCTGACTTGTAGCCAGTTAAGGTTGCATGAAAAATCAAACAAACAAAACAGAAAATAAATCTTTGCCATCCAGGCTCTTTCTAAACATTTTCCAGGTTCCTAACTCAGAGGTGAAGGTCTTCTCCCAGTCACCCACAAAACAAAGATAATGCAAACCTGTTGTTTCAGTCACAAAGCAACATTTCAGTTCAGCAGTTCTCTCAGGTTCTTGGCTTCCTGAGTCCCAGGCAAGAGCAAACCTTTCCTCTACTCCTGCTTATTTATACCACCTGTTAGTTGGCACAAGTGGACTACAAAATCTGGTCCGGAACCAACCCTGCTAAGGTGGCTGGTAACACCTGGACCGGATTTTCCCTTAGTTCACTGCAAATGAACGCATGCAAAGCGACACATATCATCCATCGATCATCTCGCCTTTTCTAATGTTACTATATATATATATATATATATATATATATATATATATATATATACATATATATACAGAGACGCTATTCCTTCAACTACATGGACACAACCCATACAAATGGTATGTAGTGCCCCTCAGTAGGCACTAATATTAGGTAAAATTTGTTTGTTTTTCGGCCTCCTTGCAATCAGGGGGATCAGTGATCATTTGTTAGTGTACTAGGTTCTGCTGGTGTAGGCTCAGCTACTGTCCCTGGGAGGCATTTGCATGCCTTTTCAGCCAATCCCTGGTTAGGAGAGTGTTTGACTAACAGGGGGCTGAAAGGGGTATAAAAAGGCTGGGGCCTGGAACAGCTTCCTCTTGTCCCTGGTGGAGTAAGACCCGGCCTGAGGCATTCCTGGGAGACTACCTGCAGCTTCAAATTATTCTTTTTTGGGGTTCCAGCTCCTGCTTGGGCTGGGGGACTTCTGCACTAGCATCCTGAAAGCAAGCAGAAAGCTTATATGAGGATCCAGAACACAGGCAACAAGTACAGAAGCTGACGGTACTGCAGGTGGCAACACAGTATACAAGACACAGTGAGTGACCTCCCATGTGGATTCCAGAGACTTTTCTTTACACTATTTGGGAAAGCTTACAGCAGTACATCCAGGATTATGCTCCTGTTGAGGGGTTCCTGTTTGGAATCTAATTACCCTGCACATTCAAAAGGCTAGTTCTCACCCTTAAGGAGCAGATCAGAGTTAAAGCTGTCCATTACGGTTTTGTTAAAAGTTTTTGGAGTTTCTCAAGGCTCACCCTTACCCTATCCCAGTTCTTTCAGCAAATAAACTGCAAGAAAGAAACGCGCAGCCTGTTTTCTGACTCCAGTGACTGTGAACTACCATGTGCCTGGCTGCTATGTGCCTCTCAGGAAATGGAACCTGGAACCAAACAGCCAAATCAGTCCCGGGTCTGTGCTTCAAATACATCAAGACTTTTTTTTCCAGGGATTTAAAAAATGTTGTATATATCATGATCTCGGGTGAGCAACTTGAGGAGTGGATTTTTATGATTTAGTAATTTCTATAAGTTTTCAGCAGACTCATAAGCAAACATTGAAGTGAAACTCCTAGTCAAAATTATTTTCTTAAAGTTTTGGACAGAGCGTGGAATTGCTATAACATCTGTCAGGTTTTTAATTGCTGTCTGTGTTCCAGTTCTTACCATTTTCCAGTGTATGCAAAACTAAAATAATACGTTTTGGCTGGAATTTTACTCTAATACAAGTTATACTGGTAGTAAAGATGAATGGGTTGGGATGAGAGCCAATGTAACTGAGGGCCGCGGATAATTAAGGTTAAGACCATACATTGACTCTGAAGTTTTTGTTAATAGACTTAAGCCCTGTTGTAGCCTCCTAATTTTCAACAAGTGATTTACATTCTGCTAAGCTTTTATTCTTAGAAACCAATCCACCAGTTTATGGCTTTTTTTATCTGTCTATACAGTCTTTTGACTATCTTAGTGTTAGAAACACTTAATAAATTTAAGAAAAACCTTCATGCAGTTGAAATGTATAGTCCTCCTAAATCCAAATATTTACTTAAACATGAAATAATGTATCACTGGCAGCGAATCAATCTCTGTATTTATTTTCCTGCTCACAGCTCCAACAGATGTGGACAAGTTGTTAGCAGGGTTCGTTGTATCTAATGAGGATTTCTTACATACTGGCCTGGCGTGGACTTGCCTTTAGAATTAAAATGATAAATGCCATCTCTAGAAGCAGATTTCCACTAGACTATAATCTACAGCAGGGATATTTAATAAGCGGACCTCCAGATGTTGCAGAACTACAAGTCCCATGAGGCATAGCAAGACTCTGACAGCCACAAGCATGACACCCTGAGGCATGATGGGACTTGTAGTTTTGCAACAGCTGGAGGTCCGCTAATTGCTTATCTCTGATCTACAGTATAGTTTATAGCGCTGTACAGTCATGTACAGTATAGGCTGTAGACATGATAAGCTGAAAACTGGAATGTACTTTATATTGGTAACCCACTGAAGCATTATGTGCAGTAAGTAACCTGTAAAAAAGAATGGGAGGATTCTCTATAGGTCCAGCCTGATAATCTTTGCATACTTATAACATGCAGCTTGTTGTGAACCCCATAACTGAGTTGAGAAAAGTGACCGTGTGTAGTCAAATTTATAGTGATGATCAGCAAGGTTTGAACTGGCTGGGGTTTCTTAATCCTGTCTTAGTTTTTATTCTGAATGGAAACCTCAGTTTTCAGACTATTTTACTAATGCTGGGCATAGACAACTCAAATTTCCGCTGTTCAGCCCACAAGAAACAAAAGGCAAAAATTACTTGTTTACCTTATCCATCATTGATTGAGGACTTTCCATTGCATTCAAATACCCTTGACACCCGGGGCTGCTGGAGCTGCTAAGATGCAATCACCGTTTGGCCAAAATTTTCCACCTGGCCCAGTCAATTGTAAAAACGATTTTGGTTGAGATGGTGGTGCTTGTAGGACCACCTATGACTCAATTTTTCAACTTTCATCCTTTCCCTCATCTGTGAACTATTATTAACAGAAATAAAAAATAGACACTATTGTACACATATCCACATGGCCTTGTTGTGGATGTAGCCATGTGTCCTTTGTGGTCTTTCTCCCCCAAGATTTTGTGTTGTCGGTTGTGCCAGACTGTACCACTCTAAGGGAATTTTAATGAATAGTTCTGGGCATAGTATTAAAATGATATCTCAGCTCAACTTTGGTATGACTTGCATACAACTTCTTTAACAGAAGTCAATGCAAGTTGTGCCAAAGTCGCACCAAAAGTAGTGCAGGAACCTTTTTCTAAGTCGGAGCGACTCAAGTCACTCCTATTAGAACAGTTCCATTGCACTTAATGGGGCACGACCTGTCCTGCTCTCAAAGTCGGAGCGCATGTCGCACCATTGTGAACCGGGCCTGAAGTGTATTATGGATTGTCACTATATTTATGCTGGAGACTGATAGCAGACGTTGTTACCCATTGCTTGTATTGTAATGTACATAGGCCTTTTTATGCTTTTGTATAAATTATATTATAAACCTTAGTTGCTAAAAATACATATGTTTTAATATAATGGATTGAGTTATAGATTCCTTTAGTGTTTCAGCTTTAGTGTCCCAAATTCAGTTTTGAATGCAAAATATTGAAGGTGGTTAGAAAGGATGTTGGTACCCTGCTCATAATGTGGGTATCTACCTTGAAACATGTGTACCAATTATGTATGTAGGTGGAACCTAATGTGATTGGGATTTCTGCACATTTATGGAATGATGGGAGATAAGATAATTAAAGTGTGTATGACAGTCTGTCTCCACTGAATTGATGATGAACTGTGACAGTGTGTAATTGTCATGAACCCATAGTAACATTCATGTCTTGTCTGTTTGCTTATCTCTTGGTTGTGTCAGCCTAGAGGCTGTGCACATCACCACCTGTGGGCTAAGTAATCTCCTCTCAGTGAACTCCACTCCAATCTCCAATTAAGAAAACACTACTTAAGACCATGTGCTGCAAAGCCTCCTTGCCGATCAATGTTGTGTGTGTTTGGCTTCATGTGTAGTTGTTCCTGTCGTATGATCTGAGTCTATTTCCGTTTACTGACTTTTGGCTTGTTCTGACTATTCCCTGCCAGCTGAGGAACCCATGCAACGGGGCTGGACCAGGCTATCCCCTGAGGAGCGTGTTAGGCGCAGAACTTTGGGCCTGTGTCTCTACTGTGGGGGCAAAGGTAATTTTCATGACACTTGCTCGCTGCGTCCAGGAAACGCTTGGGTCTAATACAGCCATTATGAACCAGGCTTCCTCCAGAGGTTGCTAGGGGTTCCTTGAGCTGTGGCTGATGAACCACCTTTTTGATGATGCCTAGAGAATTCAAACTTCAGCAAAACCAGCAGCATGATACCAAATATCTTTTTAGCTGTTTTTAAGGGTGGCATTCTGAGCACCACTTTAAGGGGGGCATTCTTCCTATTGAGCACCAATATAAGGGTCATTGTTCCAGTTAAGCCCTGATGAATTGGTTTTAGTAAGGCTTCCTTGAGACATGAAAATTATCTTTGGGGTTCCTCTAGGGTTAAAAGGTTGAGAAAGCCTGGTCTAATACGTCTGGAAGGTGGAGTATTGGACCCAGAAACCTCACCTTCACGTCTCCTTCTGGCAGTGTTCTTTCACATCGGTGCTTCTTCTCATTCGGTCCTGGCATATTTTGATTCTGGAGCTGCTGGCAGTTTAATGGACTGGAAAACTGCTTCTTCAATGAAGCTTACACTTTTGCCTCTCACCACTCCATTGGTGGTCTTGGCGATCGATGGTACGGTTCTTCCAGGGGGCCCTATCTGCTTCCAGACCCTTCCGGTTTAGATGTCAGTAGGAATACTCCACCAGGAGGAGATATCCTTTCTTGTCCTACCTAAGGCCTCAACCCCCATCATAGTGGGTCTTCCCTGGTTACAGCTCCATTCTCCACATATGGACTTCCGGGCAGATATTGGCTTGGGCTTCCTCCTGTTTTTCGTCCTGTCTACTCAAGGTGGTCCCAAAGGAGAGACTTCCTGTTGCCACCATGTCAGTTTCTTCTATCCTTCCCACTGCATATAGAGATTTCCGGGATGTCTTCTGCAAGAAATCAGTTGAACTGCTTCCTTCTCACAGGTCCTTTGACTGTGCCATTGACCTTGTTCCAGGAGCGACTCTACCCATGGGTGGTACCTATCCTCTGTCCATCCCTGAGACCCAGACCATGTCAGAATATGTCGCTGAAAACCTAGAGAAAGGGTTCATTCGGAAGTCCTCGTCCCTGGCAGGAGTAGTATTCTTTTTCATTGCCAAAAAGGATGGCACCTTAAGACCTTGAATTAATTATCAAGGTTTAAACGCGGTGACAATCAAGAACCGATACCCCTTACCCTTAATCTCTGAGCTATTCGACAGGTTGAAAGGCGCATCCATCTTTACCAAATTGGATCTCAGGGGTGTCTACAATCTGATCCGGATAAGGGAGGGTGACGAATGGAAACCCGCGTTTAACACGAGAGATGAACATTATGAATACCTGGTTATACCCTTTGACTGTGTAACGCCCCAGCTGTATTTCAAAACTTCCTCAATGAGGTCTTCAGGGATTTTCTGTATCAATTTGTGGTCATCTATCTGGATGACATTCTAATCTTTTTTGGAAAATCTGCTTGTCCACAGAAACCGTGTCCGATTTGTACTCCAGAGCCTTAGGGAAAATAACCTGTATGCCAAGCTGGAGAAATGTTCTTTTGAATGTTCTGAGGTCCTGTTTCTGGGATGCTTTGTCTCCAGTTTGGGTCTTCGTATGGATCCCGTAAAGGTCTCGGCCATTACCAACTGGCCTCTTCCTGCCAGCCTCAAGGCCACACAGCGATTTCTTGGGTTCTCCAATTATTATAGGCAATTTATTAGGAACTACTCTTCTATTGCTGCGTCTATTATTACCTTGACCAAGAAAGGTGCTACTACTGGTGGCCTACTCTCCGTTTGGATGTCAAAGGCTACGTAAAGGCGTGCCATGTTTGCGCCCAGTCTAAGTCCTCCACACAAGCTCCTGCCAGTCTGCTCATGCCCTTGCCCATTCCAAAGGAGCCCTGGACTCTCATTGCTATGGATTTCATCACCGATCTTCCACTGTCTGAAAAGAATACAGTCATTTGGGTGGTAATCGATCAGTTCCCCAAGATAGCTCATTTTGTTCCCCTTCTTGGTCTCCCTTCTGCTCCTGCTTTGGCCCCCATCTTTGTTCGAGAAATCCTCCGCCTCCATGGAGTTCCTTCCCATATTGTTTCGGACAGGGGGATTCAATTTACATCCCACTTCTGGAGAGTTCTTTGCAAGTCCCTCAATATTGTCTTGGATTTTTCTTCTTCTTACCAGCCTCAATCCAATGGACAGACTGAGAGGGTTAATAAGGAGTTAGAGGTCTTCCTCTGCAACTTAGCCCATCATGATGACTGGTCCTCTCTACTCCTGTGGGCAGAATTCTCTCACAATAATCATGTTAACACCAGTTCTCAGAAGACCCCCTTTTTCACAGTCTATGGAAGACACCCTCAGCTTCCTGTTGAGCAATCATTCAATACCATTTGGGGTAAGGTTCATGATTGCCCCACGGGCAGCGGCTGATAAGTTTAAGGGTTTTCACCTCCTCTACAGACTGGAGACAAGGTCTGGCTTTCTACAAGGAACATCAAGCTCAGGGTTCCCTCTCTGAAATTTGCCCCAAGATTTATTGGTCCGTACTCTATAACTGCTAAGTTGAATCCATTTGTTTTAAACTCCAGATTCCGAAAAGGCTCAGGATTTCAAACTCCTTTCATGTTTCCCTTCTGAAGCCTTTAGTCCTCAGTAAGTTCTCGAGTCCTCTCCCTACCACGGTTCCGGTCTCGGAGGATGGTCAGGAGTACTGGACTCCTGGCTCTCTAAAGGCATTCTTCAGTACCTTGTGCATTGGAAAGGGTTTGGTCCTGAGGAGAGGTCTTGAATCCCTGCATCCGAGGTACTTGCACCTCGCCTGGTGAGGAGGTTTCATTTGAGATTTCCCTCCAAGCCTGGGCCTAAGCGGGGGAGGCCTCATAAGGGGGGGGGGGGGGTACTGTTATGAACCCATAGTAGAGCTGCACGATTAATCGTAAAAGAAATGTGATCTCGATTCACCCCCCCCCCCCCTGTGATCTACGCATTACCGCGATTCTCTGTACAGTCATAACGGATACAGAGACACTAGAAAAAACTGTCAGCTCAGGAGGAGATAAGAAGCTTCACACTGGGACACTTGGCTGCACTGGGGGATCCAACTTGCGGGGCGACTCAGCGCAGCTTGCAAGAGATTTCTGTAATAATAGAAGTCAATGAAAGTCGCCTGAAGTCTCCCCAGGAACCTTTTTCTAAGTCGGAGCAACTTGAGTCTCTCCTATCTGGGCAGCCTGCCAAATCTGAGAACATTGCTGATAAAAGAAGCAAAGAGATACAATGTTTGTACTTATCAAAGAAATGAACTCCTGTGTGTAGAATAGCTCAGTTTAACCATTTAAAGACTAAATCTTTTCTGACATTTGTTGCTTACAAGTAAAAACCCAGTATTTTCTGCTAGAAAATTACTTAGAACCCCCAAACATTATATATATATTTTTTAGCAGAGAACCTAGAGAATAAAATGGCGGTTGCTGCAATATTTTATGTCACTCTGTGTTTGCACAGCGGTCTTTCAAACACAATTTTTTTTTAAAAATTACACTTTCAAAAAAAAAAAAAAACTAAACAGTGAAGTTAGCCCAATTTTTTTGTATAATATGTAAGATGATGTTACACCGCGAAAATCGTGATCTTTATTCTAAGCAAAAAAATCGTGATTCTCATTTTGGCCAGAATCGTGCAGCTCTAACCCATAGTAACATTCATATCCTATCTGTTTGCTTTCCTGTTGGTTGTGTCAGCCTAGAGGCCATGCACATCACCATCTGTGGGCTAAGTAATCTCCTCTCAGTGAACTCCACTCCAATCTCCAATTAAGGAAACACTACTTAAGACCAATGTGCTGCAAAGCCTCCATGCCGATCAATGTTGTGCGTGTTTGACTTTGTGTGTGGTTGTTCCTGTCGTATGCTCTGAGTCTACTTCCATTTACCAACTTTTGGCTTGTTCTGAAAATCACTGCCTGCTTGCTACCCTGACCTTTGGCTTGTTCTCTGTTTCTCCTGTCTGCTTGATACCCCGACCTTGATGTGCTCTTCCGTCTGTCCCTGTCTGCTTGTGGCCCTGACCTTTGGCTAGGCCGCTGACTATCCTTGCTGTTCCTGCGCTGCTGCTTCCTCTCTTCCACCTGTAACCAGCCAAATGTGAGCTAGGGGATCCCGGGGGCTTGGACCTGGATCCAGTTGCAGCCAAATCCATCCTCACCACCAGAGGCTCTGGCGAATACCTACTGGCTCTTAGACTCCGGGCCCTGGGGAAACCAATGCACTAGCTCCCTGTGTTTCAGTGTCAGTGCTCCAGGGACCCGTCTTCACGTTCCAGCCGGAGCTCATTAGCAGCAGTCAGCTATAGGTCCACCACCTTAGCGGTGCACTTTGCACCTTAGCGGTACACTTCGCACTTCAGCGGTGCGATTTGCCCTGCAGCAGTGCGCATCTGTCACCTGACCCCAGTTGTCCTGACAGTAATACACTATGTTGTCCAATTAGAAATGTTTGAAGATGATGTTAAAGAGACTCCAATAGTCTTTCAAGGTATGCTTCAGTTATGAAGTGGAGACACCTAGAGGGTCAGAACATACCTGGAGCAGCTTCCAGAAGTCTGCATATACAACCGAATGCTCATCATTTTGACAAGCAATGCTCCAGCACTTCCGAGTAGTCCCACCCCTCACATTTCTATAGGCCTATCACTTTGTTGAGCTGCCTCACTGGCCTATATGAATCTGTAGAAGAAAGGAAGGTACAGTATATATAAGATTCACACTATGAGTATGGGATAGGGGAAACGTATTCTAGGCTCATGGGGTCTGGCCATTGATCAGAGCTGCTATTTAACCAGCTGTGCACTCAGTAAGACCCCATTTTCTTTTCTTAACATCTTTTTGCCTTTTGTTCAAACCCCTGGGAAGCCCATAAAAATTTAAAATAGGGACTTTTTTATTTTATTTTTTTTTATAAATGTAGCCATGTGCTCCCTTGGGAGTAGCATTAGTTGTGGTTCACCTGATAGCTGCCCTCAATCCCATCATATCTCACACATCTGTAGACACTGACCAGGCCGGCTCTTGTTTTTGTTGTTTTATTTAGGGGAAATAACTTGGATGGGGAAAAGGGGTGACTGTGGGATGCCCCAGAAATTATTGTACACTACCTCCATATACAGTCCTGTATATGCACACTTGCCCTGCAGACCATCCTTCTGCAGACTGTTACTCCTCACAACTCTCTCCAGCTCTCAGCTTGCTGACCGTTTTCCCTCGCAATTTTCTCTCCAGCACTGTATTTGCAGACTATTGCTCATTCACTACTCTCCAGCACATCACTTGGTTCCCAGCTTGAAAGGAAAGTTATCAAGCTTTCTTTCTCTTCACTGCAGCTAGCACGTGGTGAGGCCTACACTCTGTCAGCAGGACCTCAGGACCACCCATTACAGACCAGGGATCACAAGCCCCCGAATATGTAGCAAAGTACTTGGGTACTAGCTGGGCCTTTGATGAATTACAACTTCCAGCCCATCCCTCTTCCAGGCCACCACATGGACCTGCTTTCCTCACAGTGACACTCCTTCCCCTAACTGGCTCCCAAGGCTTCACAGACTGTCCACTATTCCTCTCCCAGCCTGCTCCAGCACTTTCTTTTCCAGCTCCCAGGGTCTGTCACTCACCGACTCTAGTGGACTCTTTAAAGTCTATCAGTAGCACCTCTGCTGCTCTCCTGTTCCCTTGTGCGACTCCAGGAATCACCTCCACTCCTGGCTGCACACAAACCTCTAGGCCTCAAGGTCACCCCCCAGGCTGGGGGCTCCCTCCTGGGAAGAGGTCTCTGCAGCACCCCTGCTACATCTTCCGACTTCCACCTCCAACAACTCCTCCCCGACTGACCCAGCCCCGAGTATAATAGAAGGCCTGCCGCCTGCCAATCTAGATTGGGAATTGGCCAGGGCTTCCCATGACACTCCAGATGATGACACCTCTTTTCCCACCTTCATTCTGGAAAGTTACATTGCTTCCCAGAAGACGGTAGGAGGGTTTAGTGACATCATCTGTTGGACTGCCCCAGTCCTACCTGAGCCACTCCCCAAGCCCAGATCAAAACATTCAGGCCTGCTCCTACGGTCAGGCCCAACTAAATTTTGCCTCTCTTCAGAAAAACCTATCTCAGAAAAACGCCTTCACTATGGGGGCGCTACATAAATACTAAAACACTCCTGGACCTTAAGACCCTTCCTTGGGAATACAAATGGGATCTCTATAGGTGCCACTCTTTGTCCCCCTGACCCTTGCAGCTATGCAATTATAGTATTAAAAAGGCATATATAATCTCTTATCCTTAGATCCATCCCCTCTGACAGCTTTATTCAATAACCCTGTATTTCCCCAGGAAATAGGATCCCATACAATAGGCACAGTATCACGAACTTCTTGGTCAGTGGCAAATTCCTTTGTACATCCGCGTGCTGGGCAGCCCATCATCCCTGCAGGCAGTGGTGACTAGCTCACAACCCTTCACCTATCCTCTTTCTGTAACGGATTGTTTAATTCTACCCAAGTTCATTGATCCTTGACTGAATATGAGCAACTGTGTTCCCTCCAGGAGACACCCAGACATCTACTCTCTTCAATTTATAAATTACTTCATGCATTATTACATGATGAACTCTCACCATACACCAGGCTGTGGTCCACAGATTTGGGGAAAGAGCTTACAATTGCAGACTTCTTTTCATTTTACCAATAAGTCAACGATCTCTTTGCTATGCACAAGAAAATAATTACAAACTTCTCTCCAGGAGATACAGGGACCCCTCTCCCTACACAAAATGTTCCCATCCATGCCAGCCACTTGTTTGAGATGTGGCTCAGCAGAAGGGAATTATTTACATATCTGGTGGGATTGCAGCGGAATTCAACCCTTTTGGTCCCAAGTTTTTGCTGTCTATAATAAAATATACAAGGAATCCTTAACACCTACCCTGGAAGTGGCACTTCTGTCTATGCTTCCGGGCTCTGTGGCTTCTCAAAAACGAAGCTTGTTAAGCTTCTTCCTTTCAGTAGCCCAACAACTACTCCCATTGTTTTGGAAATGAATACCTCTCCTTCCTTATCCCTGTTTGTTTCTACTGTCAATGATATTATGCAGATGGAGGAAATGGTAGCATTGGACAATGACACATTTGAGAAGTATAAAATCCTATGGTATGTTTGGCTTGATTTCTCCACTTCTGATGCCCTGAAAGATATGTTATAACCGATTGGTTATCTTATGTCTTCACAGTGTCATGAAACCACAGTAAACAATCATGTCTTGTCTGTTTCCTACCTTGCTGCATGTGTCCAGTTAGAGGCCGGGCCTCCCTCACCTGTGTGTGTTAGTAAGCCCTCCTCAGCTGGGCTCCACCCCAGGCCCTAATTAGGAACATTATATAACACCTGGTAGTGCAAGCCTGCTATGCCGATCAATGTTGGGTGTTTAGCTGTGTGTGTGTGGTTGTTCCTGTTGTATGCTCTGTGTCTATTTCCAGTTACCGATCTTTGGCTTGTTCTGACTATCCCTGTCTGCCTGATACCCCGATCTTCGGCTTGTTTTCTGTTTATCCCTGCCTGCCTGATACCCCGATTTTTGGCTTGTTCTCTGTTTATTCCTGCCTGCCTGATACCCCGATCTTTGGCTTGTTCTCTGTTTCTCCTGTCTGCTGGTGGCCCTGACCCTTTGCTAGGCCGTTGACTATGTTTTGCTGTTCCTGCACTGCTGCTTCTTCTCTTTCACCTGTAGCCAGCCGAGTCTGAGCTAGGGGACCCCGTGGGCTGCGACCTGGATCCAGTTGCAGCCAAATCCATCATCACCACCAGAGGCTCTCGCGAATACCTACTGGCTCTTAGACTCCGCGCCCTGGGGAAACCGATGCACTAGTTCCCTGTGTTTGTGTCTGTACTTCAGGGGCCCCTCTTCCCGTACCAGCCGGAACTCATTAGCAGCAGTCAGCTATAGGCAGGGCCGTCTTTAATATCGATTAGACCCTGGGCAAATATATTCTTGCCCCCCCATGCAATTTCACTCTACACCTGCTCTGAGATATACAATAAGTGGCAACTAGACTCAAAATCAATTTACTGAATCAGATCAGCAGTGATTTTGATTGGTTGCCAGAGGTTACAGCATATCATTGCCACTTACTGTCTGGTTGCTAGAGGTTACAGCACACATTACTGCTCACTGATTAGTTGCTAGAGGTTACAGCACATGCTTTCTGCTTGGTTGGTTGCTAGAGGTTACTGCACATCATTACTGCCCACAGATTGGTTGCTAAGAGGTTATAGCACACCATCTCACTGCCTGCACACGATGGACTGGGGAGCACAAAGTCGCTTTCCTGACACCACAGAAATGTGCTGCCCTTTAGCAGATACACAGCAGTGCCATCAATTATCAGTGACACCCTCATTCATCTGCTGACATGTGCTGTGGACTTTCAAGCATGCCTTTGTCTCCCCAGTGGGCAGCACTGTATAGGTGATGGTGAATATGACCTCAGGGGGACATGATATACATATGAATGCCACCTTTGTTTACATATCAGTGCAGCTGGCCACCACTATTTCCATATGAATGCTGCCGCTATTTACATATCAATGCTGGTTATTTACATGTAAAGATAGGGTCTGCAGGTGAGTCATCTGTACACAACTATAGGGCAGAGTTGGGGAGCTTTAGTAGCAGCACTTAGATATCGGGACACAGCACAGGTCTAAAAATTCAAGGGACAAGGGAATTTAAACCAGGATAGTTGGCAAGTAAGAGGCAGCTACTTTGGGCCCCACAACAATGACAGGACCGAGGGCAGCTGCCCCTTTTGCCCTGCCTTAAAGACAGCCCTGGCTATAGGTCCACAACCTTAGCGGTGCGCTTCGCAACCCTCGGTGCGATTCGCACTCCAGCGGTGCGCACCTGTCACCTGACACCAGGTGTCGTGACACACAGCTGTAATATTTCTTATTGCCTGGACATTGAGGGTTGTTCAAGTTCTCTCTCTCTTCTTCCCTCTAGGCCATCCTGGGCCTACCTCTCTACACCCCTTACTTTGTCTTTCTTCTTGATTTCCTTTTTTCTATGATTCTTTATCTTTCTATTTTTAATATTCATGCACCATGGTATTATACCCACAAGCAGGATGCCCACCCTTATAATAATAATAAATGTACCATTGTTATATGCCTGTCCAGGCTCCATTCTCCTTGTCAATAAGGCTTGATGTTTGGGTATACCTCTGCCGTTGTTTTATTTCTTTTCTGTAAGCAATTAAAATATATTTGTCTCTAAAACACTACTGGTTGTTCTATCCACAAACAATTGCTGCCTCCATGATAGTGGATGTACCTCTTGAAGCCGCATTCAAAGTAATTTCTGTTTTTAAAGTAGAGCTTAACTGAATAACAGTAATTTGATGATGCACTATATTTAATAAACAATTGCCATTGTTCCAGCTTGCTATAAAACAGTTTTCACCATTTTTTACCCCTTGTTGCATATTAGCATTGCTGCATCTTCTACAGCTTATTTAATTTCTGTTCACATGTATGCACTCCAGCAACAGTTGCACATTCTTTCTCATTTGCACTGCCACTTGTAGCCTCCATTGTGAAATTGTATGACAGCATCTTAATGCCGAAGACAAGGACAGAATGTTGTCAACCTGTAAGAAGAAGGCCCTAATCAGCGACTTTTTATGGAAGGGTTGCCTGGTATTATTTGAATGAAAGCTAATGATTTAGAAATATTATGAAATTGCATTACTATATTAAAGCTTATATGGTATTTGAATAAAAGGTGGTTACATCTAGTTTAAAAGAGAAGTATGGGAATTTTTCTGTAGAATCATACTTACCTAGGTGAATGTAAGATTGGTCCGATGCTGCATCTGTCCCCCGCCGGCTCTAACACTGAGAACCGAGCGAACAAACACCTCCAATCGCTCGTTCTCACAGCTCCCTGAGCAGAGAGCTGATGACTGCCAGTCACCGGCTCTCTGCTCTGCTCCCTTGTGCTTACTGGAGCACTGGGCTGTGCAGGGGGTGGGAGCGGCTGCCTCATGCTCTCAGTGACTCGCATATGTCCAGGCATATGGACGGATCCCAACCATATGGCCGTGATCTTGCTCAAGTCTGGACTGGCTCTGTGACATCAGCCGACAGCAGGCTTCAGCAGAACCAACTGCACTGCTGTGATCCACAGGAGAATTACATCCAAAGGAGCTTTGGTTGTACTTCTCCTTTAACCAATTCAGCCCCGGAAGGATTTCACACTTTAGGACCAGAGCCTTTTTTGCGATTCAGCACTGCGTCGCTTTAACTGACAATTGCGCGGTCATGCGACGTTGTACCCAAACTAAATTTGGGTCCTTTTTTTCTCACAAATTGAGCTTTCTTTTGGTGGTATTTGATCCCCTCTGCGTCATTTCTGATCACCGCTATAAACAAAAGAAGAGCGACAAAAAAAACCCCCAAATGTCTTACTTTTTGCTAAAATCCAAATCCAAAAAAAATATATAAAAACATTTTTTTCATCGGTTTTGGCCGATTTATATTCTTCCTCATATTTGTGATAAAAAAAATCGCAATCGGCGTTTATTGATTGGTTTGCGCAAAAGTGGCCGCGTTTACGGACGATGAGAATTAATTTCTGGGGTTTTTATTTTTTTAAATTTTTTTTTTAGTAATGGCGGCGATCTGTGATTTTTAGCGGTACTGCGATATTTCAGCGGACATGTCGGACCATTTTGACACTTTTTTGGGACCATTGGCATTTATACAGTGATCAGTGCTATAAAAATGCACTGATTACTGTGTAAATGCCATTGGCAGTGAAGGGGTTAACCTGGAGGGGGCGCTCTAAGGGTTAACTGTGTTCCCTGGGCGTGTTCTAACTGTGTGTGGGCTGCCCTAGCAGGGGAAGGGGAGCGATCACAGCTTCCATATAGAGAAAGACTGTGATCACAGTCCTTCCCCCCTCACAGTACGGAGATCCGTGTTTACATACACGGACCTCCGTTCTTTCACTCCGGGGGGGGGGGGCATCGCAGGTAGCCGGCGGAGATCAAGTCCGCCGCACCCGCTCCCTGCCCCCCCGAACACAGTGAGCACGCGGGGGCGCCTCCGGTGGCGCGTGCGCGAACAATCACAGTGCATGATATCACTGCCGCCGTCGTATGACGGCGTTTTGCGCTATCAAGCCATCTTGACGGTCAGCAAGTGGTTAAGCACCCAGCTGACCTTAAAGTGATTGTAAACAATCACCTTGTAAAACAACCCATTCAGTTTAAAATGGAAATGAAAGGCAAAATATTTTTGTATAGATATAAAAATCATTATAAATACCATTTCCCCCCTTTCACAGAATAAAGGAAGCAATACAAAGAGAGCAGGATACTTTTTCGTATAAGTACATGGTACAGCAGGCACATATCAGGAATATGAAATGTTGGTTTTACACACTCTATAAAAAACAGTTATAGCATTAAAAGTAAATCAGCCAGGTCTCAATCTATGTACTATGTAGTATGCCCCTCCTTGCCAATTCTCTTCCTTATCGGCTGCATCACAATCTGTAGCCAATAGGGAGGTAAGGAATGCAGAAAATAGGCTGTAGTTGTACCAGGAAGAGATCTAATTACATAATAATGTAATGCAGCGGCCAGTTTTTACAAAAGATGTAAATATGCATGGGGACAGCGGTTTGTGACTGGAGGGATACAGAACAGGTGTAATTTAGCGTGGAACTAAATTAGACTGGGGGGAACATGGGGAGTGCTTGTCATGATGTGCTGCCCCCTCCTCTGTTTTCTTTTTCTGAGCCTAACTTCTTCCTTTTTCTACCATTCGGCACCCAGTGATGACACAATTCTTGCACATGCACAATAGAGTTGCATTATAACAGCATTTGACTGAAATCTTAGGCTGGATTCACACTATTGCGAATTGGAACATCCAATTTGCATGCCAGGAGATTGTGACTGGCTCTCAATGGAGCCGGTTCACATATCTCTGGAGCGGCTCCGGTGCAAATTGCACAGGAGTCCTGTGCGTTAGGCTTGTGCAATTCGTTTTGTTCCGAATTTCGTTTTTACAGAATTTTTCGAAATTCAGCAATTCGGAACAGCCAAATTTTTCCCAAATTTTCATTTTTCCGATTTGAAAATTCAGCATTTGGAACAGCCGAAAATCCAAAATTCGGAAATTCGGGAATCCAAAAATAACAAAGAACATTTGAAATAATAATTAACTAATAAATAACTATTAAATTATAGGTATTGGAATTTCCTTGAAAATTTGTCTGTGAACTTAAATATGAAATGTATCCCTAACAGCCATATTTTCAAGGAAATTCCAATACCTATAATTTAATAGTTATTTATTAGTTACTTATTGTAATGATATCACGTGCAGGACACACAAAACTCCACCATTTTGTCACAAGTACGCCATGACAGTTCTAACGTAGGACAAAACCCCTCGCTCCTCGTCCTCACTCCCTTCAACTTAGGAATTTCTGGGTCCCTTGACCAGGCTCCAAGAAATCTGACTGTGTTTGCCAGGCCTGATCATAAACCAATAAATCAGACCCATTAAGAGACAGCACAGAATGTCTAAGATAAGGATAGGCCATAATTCCCCTCAGGCAGCTGTGACCTCCCAGAGACCCTAAATCAACTTTAAAAGGTAAAAATTGTATCCACATTTCATAACTCCAGATGGGAAGGTGACATCTTAATAAAAAAGTATATATCTGAATGCGGAAATTCATCCCGACTAAAACTAACCGAAACGTCAATGAATTAAATTATAAGGGAACCCACTGATAGTTTATCCTTTTCCCAGGGTCACAAAAAGTGACAAGTCTGTTATGTTTAGACTTATTTTAATGCACTGTGCCTGCTGAACTTGAATTCCTTAA
Organism: Glandirana rugosa; assembly: GCA_018402905.1. Taxonomy (NCBI): domain Eukaryota; kingdom Metazoa; phylum Chordata; class Amphibia; order Anura; family Ranidae; genus Glandirana; species Glandirana rugosa. The sequence continues at coordinate 628,987 of BLSH010418757.1, read as the reverse complement.
TGTGGGGTTTGCAGGATAATCCCATCCCGAGATATGGTTTTTATACTGCAAATTGCATATTAGGGAAGGTTGTTATTCCACGGTCCTCCCTGGACAGCCCACAGGCCCTCCTTACCCATGTGAGTGGTCAGGGGCATATGTCCCCACCCCTTGGCCTTCGGAGAAAAAGGGAATAGACCGGACAGCGCTGAGTTCTCACCTTACTATCAAAGAACGAACATCTGAGAACCTGTGGACTCATCAATGAATCTCTGACATTTAAATGCAGGTAACTTTTCTCCCATAGTCCATTCTGTCTTATCTCTTTGCTGCTGTATATTATGTTTCTCATTGCTTTGTAACGCCATTTTTTCTGTAAATATTTTACTGCACCAAACTTGACCTTTTCATTAATAAACCTTATTCTGAAAAGTGTTAATCTTGTCCCTAAAGCTCTTAATGCAAGTTATAATGAACCTGTTCCTGTGAAGAGCGCTACTGTTTAGGATAACTCACCTGAATATTCCTGTCTGTGGTGACAGCGTGTGTTACAGGTAGTTATTCTAAAATCATAATTGGTATTGCTAATTGTTGGAGGTCTAACACTCCGGATCAAAGGTTAGTGGTGACAGAGAAAGGGTTAATTGCTTGAATTAGCCCGGTAACAATCACTCTCAGGCAGCTGGCACTTAGATGGTGGTCCCGCAAGCTGGAGAATAAGCTGAGAGTGGTATTGCTACGTTAGTGACAAGCATGGTGTGAGATCAAGGGGGTCTCCGGTCACCCGTCAGTGAGGATGACAGCGATTTGATAACCCCGTTTGTCACACTTATTATTTCAAATGTCCTCTGTTATTTTTGAATTTTCAGATTTTCGGCTTTTCCAATTGCCGAATTTCCAAATTACCGCAATTGGTGAATTAGCAAATTTCTGATCTTCAAATTTCCGAATTCTGAATTTTTCAAATTTTCGAATTCCCGAATTTCCAAAAAAATAAAAAAAGAATGGAACAAAAACTAACTAATTTTTCAGCCATGCATAAGTCTACTGTGCGTCTTCTGGTCTGTTTCAGGTCCAAATTCAGCCAAAAATTCAGACCGAAATTGGACCTGAAATTGGGACGTACCGCACCCCTGCTGTGAGACATTCCATATGGCAGTGTGAACCCAGCCTCAAGCATTGTTCTGAGTGTTGACTGCTCAGGTAAAAAAAAAAAAGCAAATAAATTATTTATTATTTTTGAAGAAGAGACACGCACAGTCTTTCCTACTAAAAAAACTCTACAAGTGTGCATTTTTTTTATGAATGAAATTGTGAAAGTTTCTGTATAATGGCCAGAGCCCTGTGACTTATGGTTACTCTTCTTCTCTAAGTCCATTATGAAATTTCTTTTGCAAAGTGTCCATGTGTCATGTCTCAATTTTTTTTATCCTGACAAGGAAACTTTTAGAACCAGCTGAAAAGATCAAACAAGCCTTAACCTTTCGTCATAGGCGTGTCTTCTACGGAAATTTCATCCTGCGCGATTCGTCTTTGCCTTATTGTTTCAAATCTCTACCAATAGTCAGCCAACTGTTCCTATATAATGTGAAATGTTGCTCTGAAAATATAACTTTTTAGTAAAAAAAAAAGGTTGCTGGAGGTTTTCTATACCTGTATCCAACTAATTCATAACTAAGATTTTTTAAAATGACAATTTCTTATTAAATAAAAATTCTACTTTTATATATTGTATTAAATACATTTTATAAATATAGAACCTTTGTTTAATATTAATGGCTGTGATTTCATCTGCTTTATAAGAATGCCAATGGAAAGCTTTGTAAAATTCCCAAACAAGCGATCATATACATTGATGTGAATATTCATACCATGAACAGAAGGTATTTATAGAAAATATAAAATTCCAGCTGCTGGCTCTGAAATATTTAGATCTGCACTTCCCCACCAGACTTTATTGCACCCGCTGAATCCAGATGGATAGCTCCTTAATTTATAATAGTAATACTCCCCTTTATTGCTGAGGCTTTGATATATTAATATACCTTCCAGAAGTCCCTGAAAGAAGTGATGTCAGACTTTATTTCAGCATTTCCATTGGCCAAATACTAGTTTCAGATGGTCTCATAAATAGCTTTTCCAAAAAGGTAACATTCACCTGTTTACATTGTATGTGAACATTGAGTATGTCATTATTTATGAGAACATATCTTTAATTCTTTATCCATCTCTGACCTTCAGATCTATTAGTCTCATTAGTATTCTTCCCTCATAATATACATCATTAAACAACTGTTATAATAAATCTTTTGACCATTTTTAATTTCCTGCCTAAGAGTAGTCACTGCAGGATGTCTGCTACTACAGTGCCTTGAATAAGTATTCATACCCGTTGAAATTTTCCACATTTTGTCATGTTGCAACCAAAAACATAAATGTATTTTATTAGGATCTTATTGTATGTGATAGACTAACACAAAGTGACATATAAGTGTGAAGTGGAAGGGAAACAATAAATGTTTTTCAACATTTTCTACAAATGGATATGTGAAAAGTGTGGCGTGCATTTGTATTCAGTCCCCCTGAGTCAATACTTTGTAGGACCACCTTTCACTGCAATTACAGCTGCAAGTCTTTTTGGGGATGTCTCTACCAGCCTTGCACATCTAGAGAGTGACATTTTTGCCCATTTTTCTTTGCAAAATAGTTCAAGCTCTGTTTGATTAGATGGAGAGTGTCTGTGAACAGCAAGTTTCAAGTCTTGCCACAGGTTCTCAATTGGATTTAGGTCTGGACTTTGACTGGGCCATTCTAACAAATTAATATGCTTTGATCTAAACCATTCCATTGTAGCTCTGGCTGTATGTTTAGTGTTGTTGTCCTGCTGGACGGCCAACCTCCGCCCCAGTTTCAAATCTTTTGCAGACTCTAACAAGTTTTCTTCCAAGATTGCCCTGTATTTGGCTCCATCCATCTTCCCATCAACTCTGACCAGCTTCCCTGTCCCTGCTGAAGAAAAGCATCCCCACAACATGATGCTGCCACCTCCATGTTTCACAGTGTGGATGGTGTGTTCAGTGTGATGTTAGTTTTCCACCACACATAGCGTTTTGCTTTTAGGCCAAAAAGTTACATTTTGGTCTCATCTGACCAGAGCATCTTCTTCCACATATTTGCTGTGTCCCCCACATGGCTTCTTGCAAACTGCAAATGGGACTTCTTATGGCTTTCTTTCAACAATGGCTTTCTTCTTGCCACTCTTCCATAAAGGCCAGATTTGTAGAGTGCACAACTAACAGTTGTCCTGTGGACAGATTCTCCCACCTGAGCTGTGGATCTCTGCAGCTCCTCCAGAGTTACCATGGACCTATTGGCTGCTTCTATGATTAATGCTCTCCTTGCCTGGCCTGTCAGTTTAGGTGGACGACCATGTATTGGTAGGTTTGCAGTTGTGCCATATTCTTTCCATTTTTGGATGATGGATTTAACAGTGCTCCGTGAGATGTTCAAAGCTTGGGATATTTTTTTATAACCTAACCCTGCTTTAAACTTCTCCACAACTTTATTCCTGACCTGTCCGGTGTGTTCCTTGGCCTTCATGATGCTGTTGTTCACTAAGGTTCTCTAACAAACCTCTAAGGCTTTCACAGAACAGCTGTATATATACTGAGATTAAATTACACACAGGTGGACTCTATTTACTAATTAGGTGACTGAAGGCAATTGGTTCCACTAGATTTTAGTTAGGGGTATCAGAGTAAAGGAGGCTGAATACAAATGCATGCCACACTTCTCAGATATTTATTTGTAAATTTTTTTTTTAAACCATTTATCATTTTCCTTCCATTTCACAATTATGTGCCACTTTGTGTTGGTCTATCACATAAAATCCCAATAAAATGCATTTAAGTTTTTGGTTGTAACATGACAAAATGTGGAAAATTTCAAGGGGTATGCATACTTTTTCAAGGCACTGTACATATGCCAACCAAAAATCCCCTAATCTTTGTGTCTTTTAAACACTTACTCCATGGTGCTACAGCACACACAACAATAACTTTTTTTTTTGCAATGTGGAGTTATTATAGTCTTGCCGAATTCCCAAGCTGAAGGACAAGTGTACCCTGTTTGTCAGAGTCATTGTTAAATACATTTCAGACATACATAGATGGCTACAATACTACTATCAGCATAGCTTTGAGGGCTCGTGCACATGGTTGTAAAGGGGTTGTACAGCAACCAGAGCTTCACGTGGCTGTACAGCCCTCTAACTGCCATGCTTATAAACCCTTTAAGTGGAAGCAAAGTGCACTTTACTTGTACCTATGGGTAAGCCTATAATAAGGCTCTTGTAGGTACAGTGAATATCTCCTGAACTTGCATTGCTTAGAAGATATTCACATGGGATGCAGCCATTGACGTAACCAGCCATGTGCTCTGAAGGTACGGCATACCATGCCATACCTCCAGAGCTCCGTGCCTGGACCATGACATCATCTCGGCCACTCATACAGCTGGAGCAGGCGAACCAAGATGGAATGCCCAGTTTTTTATTTTTTGGGAGTTGGGTCACTTCTGCCTTAACATCATGTAACCACATTGGCCGCATCATTCTGTCAAAGTAGGGATATTTTTAACGGTCTTTAAAAAATAGTTTCACTTACTGTGGCCTGACTTTCTGGACTTCGGTCTTTAGACCTTCTAGCTGACATTACTTTCTCCACTAAAGGGCCCATTCATAAAACAGTGGAATGGCCTTATCATGGCCATACTGCTCCATATAAAAATTAAAAACTTGCACCACAGCAATGTGTTTTACAAATGTACATTGTAGTCCCCTGGCCTTGGGACTCTAAATCAATCCTCAGCAATAAAAAAAAATGAGGAAAAGAAAAATCAGAGAGGAAAGCCTGGTTATGTGACCTGTCAAAGTCATGTGACTGTTTCTTTTTTTAGTTGCAGAGTGCTTTCTGCTGCATTATCTGTTTTCTGTTATAAATATGTGACTATCTTCTAATCATAGGTTCTCTCTGCTTAACTGCCCCTAGGAGTACCCTTTTTGGCTGCAGAAGCATTCTTGGGAGATAGAGACAGAGCATTTCCCCCAATAAAGGGAAGTGCCAGAACAAGGCTTTATATGGCAGAATCACCAGGTATTGTTTTAATGGAAGCTGCAGGTTTAAAAATATTGAAAACTAATTTTCAAATGAAATGAAAGAATGTGTTACCCCAACATTTCACATTCCTGATATGTGTCTGTTATACCATGTACTTGTATGAAAAAGTATCCTGTTCTCTTTGTATGACATCCTTTGTTCGAAATATCTGGTGATCCTGTCAGCCCCCATGCTTTCCTATGCAAACTGACCACGCTAGGCAAAGAAGCACATCCCAGTGGTCAGTTTTCTGGCCTGCTAGGAGAACATCTTGCCTGTCTTCCAATGGTCAGGCTTCTGTTGAACACAGCCATTCACAGGGAAGATCAGTGTACTCTGTTTCTCCTCCCTTAACACTCTATGCCCCTTATGAGAACAGAGGGCATGTGATCACTTATAAAAAAAAGTATTTGTAAATATATATATATATATATATACCTGTATATATACTGTATATATATAAATACCTTTCATTTCTGTTTTAAACTGAATGGGCTGTTTTACAAAGTGAGGGTTCACATATTTCTTGTTACAGCTTATATGATATTTAAGTGATTGGATTTACAAAAACGTTAGCTATCAGGCTGGACTCAGACCTTTGAGCTGTGGTGCATTGTGATAACTATTCATTTTGAGTGGCACCTTGATGCGCTAAGGCAACGCACCTCCAACACATGAGTTGAAGCACACGACAACACATAGTAACACACTGTTGTGAGTTGTGGTGCACTTTGTTGCCAAAAATGGTGCACGTTCTTCCTTGAAAAGGCACATTAACACAGGTGTGCTAACAGCAGAAAAGCATGAGAGAGCAAAAAAAATTGTGTTATGATAACTGTATTTGTGATAAATTGTAGTCATTGTTAAACATTGTACACCAATAACCTCAAGAGTAATTTTCACGTCATCAGTAAAGTTAATGGAAGATTACAAAATTCTGCACACAAAAACCTTACTATATCAATTTCTTAAAATCTGCAAATACAGCATTGATAAAAGGAAAAGCTAGTGTTGAAATACAAATCTATTTTCCTTACAAAAAGTGCTCAGATATTGTCACAATCCTGACGTTGGAGTCTGATTTGTGCAGTGAACAACCTCTCTTACTATCCTGATTCAGGAGCCCCTGAAGGTGGGAACAGGAGGCTCGGGAGTGCAGGATGGCACGGGGGCTTGACTGGTTGCAAGTTCAAGCAGGGTAGACTCCTTTTAGGCTTGTGCGGAGATGGTAGAGTGGTGGTACAGGCTGGGTCAACAATGGTTGGGCAAGGCAGTACAAGAGGAGCAGGCAGTAGAATCGTTAGGCACAGGCAGGGTTCGTTAACAGGCAGGCAGCGTGGTACACAAGGAGCAGGCAATAGAAGGGTCGTGGACAGGCCGAGGTCGGTACAGGCAGAAAGCAGGGGTAATCGGATCAAGCCAGGGTCACAGGAAACACTCAGATTGCTGTGGATATTCTGTAGAATGGACAGCACCAGCTGTCTGCTGTTGTCAGGTTTAAATAGGCTGTCTGGCACCAACACCGGCGCGCACACAGGAACGACCGTTCTGCGTAGATTTTCAGGCTGCATTTCCCGACAGATATTCTTGGGTTCTTGCTTTAACTATGTATGATACCAATAAAGTTTTTTTCCACAGGTTCATTTTCTTTAGTATTTATGCAAAAATACACCACACCACAACATGAAACGCAGACCTAAAATCACATCATGAATACACATTACCTCAAACTGCCTGATCAGCTATTTATGAAAAGCAGCCTTTGAAAACCAAGGCACTAAGAGGGTTATAGTAAAGTTAAACATGAAAGTGTGGAAACTTTTACTTATTACTATTTTTGGATTGCTTTAATTTCTTGAACATATGTTTAAAAAATGACTAAACCAATTTGTATAGCTTTAAAATGAACCTAAACTGAAAAAGTGAGGATTTGCTACATTATATTGCCAAAAGTATTGGGATGTCTGCCTTTACACGCACATGAACTTTAGTGGCATCCCAGTCTTAGTCTGTAGGGTTCAATATTGAGTGAATGTCCGTAAAAACACTGCAGACAGTGTAGCCAGGGAAGGCACCAAGAGATGCACCAATGGTTCATCCATCTTATACAAGTCCAAGTGATTCTTCCGACTGCTGCTGCCACTGCCAGCTCTGATGGTTGGTTGCTAGGACCACCCTGCATCCTAGCATCAAACCACATGCTTGCTCCTCCCCCAACAGTCAGAGGAGGAGGACAAAACTTCCTCTTCCAGGGTCCGAGCCTGAGTCCAAGCTCACCTTCAAAACTTTACAGTCCAGCCACCCTCGGAGCTCTACAGCTTGCCCAAGCCAGCCCACAGTGCCCTACAGCCTGCATGGAATGGATATAGATGTAAGAGGGGAGTGCGACTGGGGAATGTAAGAGGAAACTTGGGAATGAGGAGGATACAAATATAAGTTGGAACTTCACAGACTGTGGTGTAAAGGGGAACTCTTATGTAAGGGGTCTCTGATCATTAGTGCCCCCCTTTACATCAGAGTTCTTAGCTTTCACCCTTATATCAGGGTTCTCAGTGCCCCTCCTTACATCAGAGTCCGCAGTGTTCCCCCTTACAATGTAGGACTCTGATGTAAGGGCTCATTCAGACAAGTGCTGAGTCTCATCCTCTGTGCAGAGCCGCTGTCTGCAGCGTGTCCATCCACCTTGGAGTTGCATGCAGGCAGCCCATGGAAGTGAATGCAGACAAGAACGGTTCTGTGGAACAAATCTTACATGGTGGGCTTCCCAGTGTCCTATTCCCATGCAAACACATGCTGTGATTGGATGGCGGTGGTAACCCTGAGGCTGGCTGGGATTGATCCTTTAAAAAGAATCTATAGTTACAGCATACACTTTCATTTTATAACAATGGAATGGAAATGCAACAACAATACAAACAATGGCTATTTTTCACAATCCAATATAAGTTTATGTGAACAATCTCCTTTCATGTTGTGATTGCTCCCTGACTGCTGGTTATCTCTTTCCACAATTTCCTGGATTCTTTGCATGCTTTGCAGTTTCCCCTCTGTGTTTACTTTTAAATTCTAAGGACTACATATCCCATGATGTCTTGCTGCCTGCAAGCTGTGATTCATGTCCTGACTCCGCCTTGTGAAACTCCTCCTCTCAGCACCTCTGTAGTTTAGAAGGCAGGCTCTGTGAATTCTGACACACAGCAGTGTCTACACACAGGGCACATTGTTTGTCACAGAATTCAAGGGTGTAAATCTCTAAAATTCTTCACAAAGTAAGTTTACAATCTTCAAGATCATTCAAATTAATAGGTGTGGGCTAGAAATAATTGAAATACAATGTGTAAATTACTATATCCACTTCCAGACCGCCCACAGTACATTTACTTTATTGCATCATGACATCAAACACAGTTGTTATGGCAGCGCTGCCATAACCCTGGTATTTTTTTGTACTGCGGGTGATTCTGCGTCTAATAAAAGTGGTCCCATTAGGGGATTCCCAACGGAATCACTTTTATAGACGGCGGGAGAGGTGCCCACCCCTCCTGCCACTTCCCGGTTGTCTCCGAGCTTACCAGACCTGTTAGTTCGCCCGGAGCTGTTCCAATCTGATCCGTGGCTGGGCAGGAAGCCGAGTGAGGGCAAGATAGCCCCCACTTGGCTCTATGCTCTTGTAGGACTGGAATGATGTCCGATGTCCTCTGTCGGCTTCCGGCCCTAAAGGGTTGATTTTTTTTTATCTCTTAAAGAAAAATGACTATCTTTTTGCTTTCAAATGTGAATGTGAGATCTGAGGTCTTTTTGATCCCAGATCTTGCAATAAAGAGGCCCTGTCATGCTTATTTCTATTACAAGGAATGTTTTGTCGCCTATGGAGATTTTTAAGTACCGTAGTTTGTCGCCATTACACAAGCTTATGCAATTTTAAAGAATGACACGTTAGTTATTTATTTACTTGGCATAAGATTATCTTTCACATCATACAAAAAAATTGGGCTAACTTTACTGTTTTGGGTTTTTTTTCCCCAAAACCCCTGCACAAATACTATGTGACATAAAATATTGCAACAATAGCCATGTTATTCTCTAGGGTCTCTGTTAAAACAAAACAAAACAAAACAAACGGAAAAAAAAAAATACATATATATATATATATATATATATATATATAAAATGTTTGGGGGTTCTAAGTCATTCTCTAGCACAAAATACTAACTTAAACCTGTAAGCAAAAAATTCCAGAAGAGGCCTGGTCTTAAAGTGGATATGATAGCTACATTCTCACCATATACGTTTTAAGTTTAGGATATTCCTTGGCATCCTAGGGTTCTAGATCAAAGCAGGCCTTTTGTGGCTCCCCTTTTAAATAGGGCGCTAGCACATCTACCCACTGTCTCACAGAGAGCCTGGAGAGTTTATTTATCACCCAGGCTCCTTTCATATGCATCCTGGAGCCTCTGATCCACTCCAAATATGCATCTGTCTCAGGCTGTAAGCAAGCAGACAGTTAAATCACCCCCCCCATGCTGGACCGCGGTGGGTTTGAGGCCAGGATGCACAAGGAGCTGAGTGGCGGCCTAGCAGAAACCAGGCTTGGTTGCATCATCGCCCACGTCACCACCTCCATCACTGCTGTTGGGTCCGCCTCCATGAGATTATCAATCTCATAGGAGCAGAACCCTGTGTAATAAATTGCATATGTGTTGGTTTTCCCAGCTCCTGACTTGTGATGCTAGATTTCTTGCTGAGGCCCAGGGGCACAACTACAGGGGTTGCAATTGCAACCAGTCCCCATGCTCCAGGGTGCCCGTGTGCCTCCCTTGTACACCTGGATAGGAGCGGCGGCGGGGCAGCATTTAGAGGAACCAATATCCTCCATTTTCCTCCTAATGAAGGAGATTGGTTAATCTATATGCTGCCTCCACCGCCCCTCCTATCCAGTTTAGTTGTCTTCTGCTGTTCTCAGGGTCCCTATGTGCTTCCCTGGCCCCCCCCAAAGAGCTGCTGTCTTCCCCCCTCCTCTCTCCTGCCAGCAGCTGTAGAAAATGTGTCATGATGGAGAGATGGGAATGGGTCAGTAAATTTGTTATTTACCAGCTCCTTCCTTTTCTGAATGGACAGAGTCAGTGAAGTCATTCATAACTGAAGCATAGTAAACTGTGTTTACTATACTTCCGTTTCTGAATGAATGGGAGGCTCGGTGCACAGATATTACTGTCCATTTTTTCTGTGCAGCTGAGGCTACACAGATGGAGATTGAGGGCTGAGGTTTGTTTAAACCTCTGATATCTCATCAAAGCCCCCCAACAGGGCTCATAAAAAAATGAAAAAATAAAATGAAATGTTAAAAAAATAATAAAATGAAAATAAAAAGTAAAAACTACTGACACCAGTGAGGTAACTACCAGGATTTCAAAGGTCGCAATTGTGACTGGGCCCTGGCATTTCACCACCATGGGGAGGCCCAAAGATGGCAGAAAGGGGGCCCACTGCAGAACGTGTGAATGGGTCCCTGCTGCAGTACCGTAATAAAGGGTCCCGCAATAGGAGTAAAGGGTCCCAGGATCAACGGGAAGAGCCTTGGCCAGGGGTCAGGAGGGCCCTTCATAATTTATTGCACTGAGGCCTAGAAGGCCATAGTGTTGGGGAGAGGCTGCAAGAGGCTTTACTTAAGTTTTTTTTATTAAGTTGTTTTACTGCACAAAGAAATCCCTTACAAATTGTCCTTAGAAAGTGACAAGCTGCATATGGTGGCTGTGGTGGCAGGCTACAGTGTCAAGCTGCATCTGGTGGTAGGCCACAGTGGCAACTCCAGCACACCAGAGCAAAAATGTTGAATTTGGCCTAGTGTGCCTGCAGGTTGGGTTTAAGACAAAACTTCTACTTAGAAGTGGGTAACCCAATTTTAAATTTATTTGTACATCCACAAAGGTGACCAAAATGGCAGATAATGGGCCACTAAGGCTGGTGCTGAATTCCCACTGCTAGGGACAATACAAACAGTGATTGGAGAACCCTATACATGCACCAGTGCATCATTCAGTCAATTGTATCCTCCATCCCAGATAGCAAGGTTCACTTGTCACAAGTTTGTGCAGTGTTGAATTGTAAGTCTGTTATCTTGCTGCACATTTTCACTGGCAAGCACAAGTTCTAGTTGACACTTTTCCAATTTGAAGCAAATTTGTGTGGCAAGTCTCTAACAAGAGTAAGGTTGCAGTGATGAGTCTACAGCAAGAGCTCAGAAAGTCTACAGCAAGAAAATTCAGCCACAGTGACCCCTGTGGTGGGATGACTATTGCACAACATTACTCAACCAGAGCTTGCTGCAGACTTGCAGAATGTTTGCAAAGAAAGTTGATCTGGAGTCATGCAATGCAGACTTCTAGCAATAGCTTAGCAAGTAATTTTCAAACTTGCAGCACAATTACTTGCTATCTGGGATCTTTCCAGACCAATATCTGAGAAAATAACTTACAGGTGGGAAAATGATTATCAGCACCTACATCATTCAATTATTGGTAGAAAAGGTCCACGATAATGCAGGCCATACATGGGTAGAATTCAGAACTAATTTTCTTATTAACATCAGAACTTTCGTGCGTTTACTGTTTCGATGGTGCCACCATTGATTTCAAAATTTGCCCAGCCAAGCCTTCAATTTTACTACATGTTGTTACAGAGAAGAGATTTTGTGGCTGGGAATCTTCTTTTCTTTAATGTCCATTTATTTTTTGATTATATTTCTCGCATGGTTTTCCCATCATTGATTAGAAATTAGTTTGTTTCTCAAAAAATTTCTAACATGCCCGATCACTCAAATTTGATGGCCGCACGAACATCATCTGTTGCTGCAGCCCATTAATAGTGCGAAAATCAAAATAAAATTCTTAGTTATGATTTTCAAAATAAAATTATTTCGGAATTCAACCCATGTATGGCTGGCCTAATGGCCCATACGCACAATCAGGAAATTGTATTAAAAATACTGCTTTCGAAGCGATCGTGCAATAATCTGATTATTAATACACAGCTTTCGAGAATTGATAATGACAGTTCATACAATATTATCCGATGGGACAAGCACAAAATTTTTTCTCATATAGAAACATAGAAAGTGATGGCAGAAAAAGACTGAGTAGTCCATCAACATTTGTTTTTTTGGTTTTTTTTTTGGGGGGGGGGGGGTTTGTTTTCCCATTAACCTCGTTGTCTGACTATAGATTTATGTTTATCCCAAGCAGGTTTGAAGCCATTTACTGTTGACTGTTTCACAACCTCTGTTGGTAGTTTATTCCAATCATCAACCACCCTTTCAGTAAAATAATGCTTTCTAAGATTAGTTTAGTTTAAGATTAGTTTTGATCATCCCTCCAGTTAGTTTGAGGTCATGTCCCCTTGTTCTTCATTTTGGTTTCATATTGAAAAGACTGCCCTCCTGAATCTTATTCACCCCCTTCAATCATGTCTCCCCTTTCCCTTCTTTCCTCCAGACTGTACATATTAAGTTCCTGAAGTCTCTCCTGATATGTTTTATCCCCCAGACCTTTCACCACTTTTGTTACCCGTCTCGTTCTATCTCATCAATATCTTTTTGTTAGTGAGGTCTCCAGAACTGGACACAGTATTCTATGTGAGGTCTCACTAAAGATCTACAGTATATAGAGGAATCAGAACCTCCTTCTTCCTGCTGGTGATCCCTCTACTGATACATCCCAGAATTCTATTTGTTTTTCCCACTGCCTGGTCACACTATTTGCTCATTTTGCAATCATCTGAAATAAGCACCCCCAAATCATTTTCTTCTGTAGTGCTGGCTAACACTGTATCCCCAATGCTGTACTCTCTAATGGGATTCTTATTCCCTAGGTGCATTATTTTACATTTAGAAACATTGACCTGAAGTCTCCATTGCTTTGACCAATCTTCCAGCAATGCCAAATCATGTTCCATGTTACAAACAGGTAACTGTGGGGATATCAACCCTATTACACACCTTTGTATCAATAGCAAAAATGCATACCTTGCCCAACAAACCTTTAGTTATATCACTTACATATAGGTTAAATAGAACAGGACCCAGTGCAGAACCTTGTGGTAACCCACTAGTGACTGGTCTTTGTTCTGAGTGAACCCCATTTACAACCACACTCTGGGATCTATCCTTTAGCCAAATGTATATCCACTGAACCACCCAAGGGTTAAGTCCCAGCTTGTACAACTTTTGTATTAGATCTTTATGTGGAACTGTATCAAATGCCTTGTTGAAATTAAGATACGTTATGTCCACAGCACCACCCTGGTCCAAAACACTGGTAATATAGTCAAAAAATTCAATCAGATTTGTCTGGCACGATCTGCCCTCAGTAAAGCCATGCTGCTTTGGCTTGTCCAGCAAGCCGTGTATTTTTAGGTGATCAATGATCCTTCTTTTCAGGAGTGATTCCATTAACTTGACTACAATTGATGTTAAGCTCACTGGCCTGTAATTGCCAGCTTCTACCTTTCTGTCCTTCTTGTGGATAGGTACAATATTAGCTATCTGCCAATCATGGGGAACTTCTCCTGTTAGAAGAGATTGATTAAAAAGATCTGTTAATGGTCCAACAACTATATCTCGAAGTTCTCTTAGAACTCTGGGATGAATACCATCAGGGCCCATTGCTTTATTAAGCTTTAACCGAGCCAGTTCCTCTGCTACCTCTGCCTACAGAAATACTAGAAATGAACCATCATTACTAAACCAATATTATTCCCTAACTTGTTATCATTATATTTCTGAGAAGACTGAACAGAAGTAATTGTTTAAATGGTTTGCAACAGCCTGGTCTCCCTCAACATATGTGTTGTGCCCGGTTTTCATTTTAGTGATCCCATTGTATTTTTTCCTTCTATCACTAATGTACCTAAAAAAGGTTCTTAATAGACTTAGCAATTTCCTCCTCATTCTGTGCTTTTGCAGCCCTGATAATGTGTTTGGCCTCCTTTTGTCTATTTTTATACCCCCCTCTGTCAGCTACACCTCCCGTTTCCTTTAATTTTCTATACACTATTTTTTCCCCTTTACTATTTTTTCTTCCGTTTATTCATACTAACTTGCCTGACATATAATCTAGTTGCCTCCAGGGATGGTAGACTTTAATAGTGCCCACTGATTACTTACTCCTGTCATTTTACTCCAACCTTTCAGTTAATTTTTTAGAAATTTTCCCATTCCAGCAAAATTTGTGCTTTTAAAAACCTTTGTTTTTGTATTTGATTTTTCAGTTCTTGTTTTAATATCGAACCAAAGACATTGGTGATCACTAGAACCCAAATTCTCTCCCACCTCAACATCAGACAGTCGATCCCCATTTGTCAGTACTAGGTCAAGAATATGATTACCTCGGGTTGGGCTTTCTACTAACTGCTTGTAATAGCAGTTTGAGAATTCCAGTTAAAGCCATCCATAATCAAAACCTCTCCCTTCATTGCCATTTGGGTTCTCATATCAATCAACAAGTTATCATAATAGTCAGTCTGTCCTGGGGGTCTGTATACTACTCCAATTCTAATTGAAGATCCCTCCCTGGTTGGAAGGCAGACCCAGAGGGTTTTGAGTATTTCATTTGTTTTTTGAATTAATGTTAGTTTTATGCCATTTTCTACATATATGGCAACTCCACCTCCCCTCATATGATACCAGATCGTACGATTTTCGTTTAATCAGTATGGTTGACATTTAAAAATACAATACAAATACACTACACAACATTACATCACTTCCGAATTTTTATTCTGTCATAAGAGAATTTTTGTAAACTCTTCATTTTCAACACGAGATTAGCATGCAAAAAAATGGACAATTATTCGTCTGATAATCTCATTGTGTGTACCAGGCATCATAAAAATAATGGTCTCCCCATCTGGAGACCCATGTCAACTTTTTTTTTTATTTTTATGATGCCTGTAGGAGCTACAGTATCTCACAAAAGTGAGTACACCCCTCACATTTTTGTAAATATTTTATTATATCTTTTCATGTGACAACACTGAAGAAATGACACTTTGCTACAATGTAAAGTAGTGAGTGTGCAGCTTGTATAACAGTGTAAATTTACTGTCCCCTCAAAATAAGTCAACACACAGCCATTAATGTCGAAACTGCTGGCAAGAAAAATGAGTACACCCCTAAGTGAAAATGTCCAAATTGGTCCCAATTAGCCATTTTCTCTCCCTGGTGCCATGTGATTCCTTATGTAAAGTCCCACACCTATTAACTGTACCCTTTCTCTCTTTTTACAGTGTAAGCACTTCTGAAATGACATAAGATAACAGATTCAAGCAGTGGCGACCCGTCCATGCGTCCCCCTAATCCATGCGCCCGTTACCTAATCTACATGCAGGGTGCTGGACGCATGGATTTCAATGTTTTTTTTTTTTTCATAAGCACACGATTAGAGCCTGAGGCTCTAATTGGCTTCAAAAAAGGGTAGGATCGGGGCGAAGAGCACTGTGCCCTAAGCCCATCCAGTTGTGTAACAAATTGTCCTCCTGATTCTCCTCCCAGCCAACCAGGAAGCGGATCCTGAGATCCGATTGGACGAGAGGATAAGTATTGGAGGAGAAAGGGTAGAGGAGGAGGAGACGCAGGGGAAGCCGCCGTGAAGCCAAGGAGGAGTAGACGCAGGGTGAAGCCACCGCCCGCCACCCAGAGGAAGGGATGCCCTCGACCAAGATTGGGTAAGTGCAGGGCTGGTGACCGACCGACGGAGGGGAGGGGTGGTGTGGGTGATCCATCCGTCCAGGGGGGGAGGCGGGTGTATTGCTTGCCGCTCCCCCCAAAAAAATATAGCACCAGCCGCCACTGGATTCAAGTTTACAGTCTCTCCTGGTGTTTTATATACAGCAGTCCTGACAGTCTCACATTTCAGGCAGGGAAAGAGGGTACTGAAATACTTAGGCAAGTAAACATCAAATTCCAGACAAAAAGCAATTTTCAGCAGGCAGCGCTACGATACAGAAAAATTGAAAATGAAACTAGGTGAGACATACACTGCAGAGCCTGGCATCACATCCAATCATATGTGATTAAGAAGAAAAAAGAAGGTGGACTTTAAAGGCTGCCACTCTGTTCCCAAATAGAATACACAACCTGAGATTAAATATATTTAAAATCCATGTTTATTTTGATACATTAAAATATTATAAGAAAAAGAGGGATACAAAAACATGAGTGTCAAGTAGACTCTGTTCCAAATTGGAAATCTGAAGAGGCTTTGACATAGACTGCCGTGTAGAGGGCCCACAGATGGTATCCAGACAAGGGTTGTACATAGCGTCCTTGGATGTTAAGAGGCCCGACTACTGGAAGAGTCAGTGTCAGTACCAGAGGATCGCTGCACATTTCGCTCGTAACTTCATCAGGCCACCCTAATGTTGCTAAAAAGATGCATCAAAATTACTATTGTATCCATACATTATTATATGATTATTAGTGTTTCATTATGAATATTTTTCATATTCATCTGCCAATACGATTCTACATGCGACCAGTGCCCATCCCAGACCCTTAGTTCAAAACGTCCCTTATGGGCAATATTTAAGACTAAGACTCAACTGCTCAAATGATGAAGACACTGAAAAGCTTTAAAAAATGCTAAACAAAGAAGTCAACATTCTCTGATTCACTCCAGGAAACGAAACAAGGCACGTCAACCAACAAGATTGATTACTAGATACTCGCAGCAACATCCACAACTACGTGGCATCTCCTCACAGATGATGCCATTGTAAGCAAATATATCACCCAGAAACCCACAATTACGTACAAGAAGGCTAAATCCCTAAAAGATCAAAGCACTAAAAGTCATCTCCTCAAAACAGTACCACCACAGAGAACAACCCAACGGGGTACATACCAGTGCAACAACTGTGAATTCTGCAAATGTTTCCAGTCAGGGGAGATCATTTTACTGCCTAATGGACCCCTTCACGTCACATAGATTGCCAAACGATAGGAGTAATGACCTGTAAATGTAAGGCTTTTTACATAGGAAAAACTCACAGACCTTTCTGGAAGAGGATCAAGGATCATGTCTACTTATTGCGTAATGGCAAAATTGAATCAGCAATTAGTAGGCATGTAGGCCTCTCCCACAATTTTGACCTATTTATATATAATGAAATTTTTTGCACTGGAACATGTCCCCGCCTCTGACAGGGGAGGAGACATAGATCCTCATCTATTATGTCTGGATACCAAATGGATAGTCACCTTGCAAGCGACCAAATTTCCAGGCCTGAACGAACAAGCCTTTTCTGTAATGTATGATGTTTGTCCACATATGGTCACTTCCATGGAGACATGTGTCTACACCATTTTGATATTTTTTTTTCACTATTATTATCAATATATTTATCATTATTATTATTTTGATTTATTCTCATTTTTATATCTTTATTTTTATTTTCATTTTTTTAAAATATTATTATTTTTATTTATTTACATTATTATTATTTTTAATTTATTATTATTATTTTCATTTTATATCTCTTTCACTCCATTAGATGCTCAATCGGCCCACGGATATGAGAGACATGTTCCGGAGCCATTTGTTTTTGTGTTTTTTCCTCTGTGTGAATGTGCATGTATTGTATGGGTTTCCTTCTGTTTGTCTATGTTCGTTAGTGAGACAAGTTCCCTGTGGCTCCGTGAAGATATCTCTTGGCGGGGCGGGGACATCGTAATCCCCACATCCAGCTTTGATAATTGTATCGGGCGGGTTTCATGTGACGTATGCATGGCAAATACAAAATATCTATAAGTTACAGCGCACACATGATACATACAGTGAATGCTCATATCTCTTAAACCATGGAAGCTAACGCCTCTCTTTATGGGAGACCAGAGGACACATCCCATGGATCAGGTGGACACTGATTGGGGCTAATTAAGGAGGATGGGGTTCACCAACCCAAAAAGGTCTGGTCAGGACCCAAGCATAAAGCATACAAAAAAACTAGATATTTGGGGGGAACACCCTACTAAATGCATGGTGCTGCTCGTAACAACCAACAAACAAAAAATCTATAAGTTACAGCGCACACATGATACATACTCCTGTCAGGCTATTTAAAAGCATCTAAACGTATATAGCAAAAAATGCAAAAATACGGGGGTTTGGTCACACTGAATGGCCATGAAGTGCTTAAGCCCACTGACTGCTGCAAAGTACCCCATTTTACCAGTGGGAACCTACACTGACCTTAGAGTGAATGCTCATATCTCTTAAACCATGGAAGCTAACGCCTCTCTTTATGAGAGACCAGAGGACACATCCCATGGATCAGGTGGACACTGATTGGGGCTAATTAAGGAGGATGGGGTTCATCAACCCAAAAAGGTCTGGTCAGGACCCAAGCATAAAGCATACAAAAAAACTAGATATTTGGGGGAACACCCTACCAAACGCATGGTGCTGCTCGTAACGACCAACAAACAAAAAAATCTATAAGTTACAGCGCACACATGATACATACTCCTGTCAGGCTATTTAAAAGCATCTAAACGTATATAGCAAAAAATGCAAAAATACGGGGGTTTGGTCACACTGAATGGCCATGAAGTGCTTAAGCCCACTGACTGCTGCAAAGTACCCCATTTTACCAGTGGGAAACTACACTGACCTTAGAGTGAATGCTCATATCTCTTAAACCATGGAAGCTAACGCCTCTCTTTATGGGAGACCAGAGGACACATCCCATGGATCAGGTGGACACTGATTGGGGCTAATTAAGGAGAATGGGGTTCACCAACCCAAAAAGGTCTGGTCAGGACCCAAGCATAAAGCATACAAAAAAACTAGATATTTAGGGGGAACACCCTACCAAACGCATGGTGATGCTCATAACGACCAACAAACAAAAAATCTATAAATTACAGCGCACACATGATACATACTCCTGTCAGGCTATTTAAAAGCATCTAAACGTATATAGCAGAAAATGCAAAATACGGGGGTTTGGTCACACTTAATGCAGCCCCAGACCATGACACTCCCACCACCATGCTTAACTGTAGGCAAGACACGCTTGTTTTTGTACTCACACGCGTGTCATCATTTGAACCAAATAAGTTTATCTTGGTCTCATCAGACCACAGGACATGGTTCCAGTAATCCATGTCCTTAGTTTGCTTGTCTTCAACAAACTGTTTGTGGGCTTTCTTGTGCATTATCTTTAGAAGAGGCTGCCTTCTGGGACAACAGCCATGCAGACCAATTTAATGCAGTGTGCGGCGTATAGTCTGAGCACTGATAGGCTGACCCCCCACCCCTTCAACCTCTGCAGCAATGCTGGCAGCACTCATACATCTATTTCCGAAAGACAACCTCTGGATATGACGCTGAGCACGTGCACTCAACTTCTTTGGTCGACCATGGAGAGGCCTGTTTTGAGTGGAACCTGTCCAGTTAAACAGCTGTATGGTCTTGGCCACCATGCTGCAGCTCAGTTTCAGGGTCTTGGCAATCTTTTTATAGCCTAGGCCATCTTTATGTAGAGCAACAATTCTTTTTTTCAGATCCTCAGAGAGTTCTTTGCCTTGAGGTGCCATGTTTAACTTCCAGTGACTAGTATGAGAGAGTGAGAGTGATAACACCAAATTTAACACACCTGCTCCCCATTCATACCTGAGATCTTGTAACACTAATGAGTCACATGACACCAGGAGGGAAAATAGCTAATTGGGCCCAATTTGGACATTTTCATTTAGGGGTGTACTCACCTTTGTTGCTAGCAGTTTAGGCACGAATGGCTGTGTGTTGAGTTATTTTGAGGGGACAGCAAATTTACACTGTTGTACATGCTGTACACTCACTACCTTACATTGTAGAAAAGTGTCATTTCTTCAGTGTTGTCACATGAAAAGATATAATAAAATATTTACAAAAATGTGAGGGGTGTACTCACTTTTGTGAGATACTGTACATATGCGTAGGCGTGGGAAAGGCTGGCCCTATACAACTAGTTCTGTGTGGGTGTGAAACAGGTCACTACTCTAGGCTGCTAAACCTATTTGCACTGTGGTTTGATTTGACAAATGTGTTGCCGCTTATACACACAATTTATATTTCATTTCAGAATCGGCTGCACCTTGCACGATTTCCAGGAGTATAAGAGTTGCTCCTCTATCTGCAACGGTTGCATTGCTATACCATGCCATTCTATTAATTTAATAGCCTACTTTTGGCAGTTGCAGCCCCACTCTGTCTATTGTCAGTTTCATAAAATATTTCACTGCATACCATCATAACAGCCTGTGTAAGTACTTGTCTGAAATTTTGACCATGCTTAAGGAATTTAATGGAACCAACAATTATTATTGTGATTATCACTGGAATTATGTACAATGACTTCCCATGAATTAGACGTAATCCAATATTGATTTCCTTATTCTAATTAAATCTAATGGTCCATTTATGAATGCTCCTACTACCATGAATCTTTCGTAACTTTTATAACTATTCCTTTAATAATATCTAACATACAAATTCATAATTATTCAATTATAATAACTTCAAACTAATATAATCAAGTTTAATTACCTAGTTATCCAGTTATTTGATTATTTAGTCAGCTTTTCGGGTTATGATGTAATTTATGCAATTTGATTCAAATTAGAACCAACCGAACTACCAGAATAATGTAAATTAATATTAATTGAATAAAACATTATGAAATTATAATAAAGGAAACTATAAATGTAATGAGCAATTGATTCAGTAAGATTATTATTTTTGATATTATGATAAGTCAAAGTTAAATTAGACGAATTACTTATTTAACTATTTATTTGTTCATTATTTATTTTATGGCAGGCCGAAGTTCTGGAAATTTTTCCTCAATTAAGGCCACTTGGTACCCTTTGGAGCCCCAAGTCCCCCCTTTCCCCCAAGGGAATTCTTTATGTTATATTCTGCTTTGTACTTAAAGTGTTTTTCCGCCTTCTTTTTTCTTTTTCTCTCCTTAGATACAGAAAAATCATTGAAGGTTTTAATCAATGGTGTCAGCTGTATTGCATGGGAACGACTGATAAACCCATGCATAGAAAGAAAACAATTTCTCTGGTAGCAGTTTCCATTATAACTGCTCTAAATTAGTTTTACCTTTTCTTTGAGTATAGCTGCTATTTAAAGCTTAGGCAGAGTTTTGATTGGAACGGTGACAGGACATTGTTTATATACTTGTTTAATTGTGTGTGTTTCTTTCCCAGCAATTCATTACTTGGTGTAAAATCCATAAGGACATTAATCAGCATTTTATGACACTTTTTAAGGCATGATTAATGGTCTTTAGGACCACATAGGTACACAAGTGTGAGGGCACACTAAAAAATATCCAGCAGCCAGATGGCAGCACGTGGTCAGGTTGGCCTTCAGTGTGATTTTCCGCTAGTATAGGGAAACAGACACACTTTGTCATTTGATGAAGCAGGAAACAGACTATGCTGGATGACAGATAAGAAGGTGCTGGACCACTCTAAAACAATGGGAATTCAGACATAGGGGTTAGTTGCACTGCTGTATAATTCCGACTCAGACAGGATAAGTGCTATTTTCCCATGCTGGTGAAAGAGAAAGAGTACACATACAGTACATATGCTTATTTCATTGTTTTGGAACACCAAAAACACGTCTAAACTGAAAGTTAAAAAAGTACTACAAACTACATGGATACAAAAGCTGCATTTGCTCAAAAGCCTTTCTACTCTATCGCATGTTATCGCATGTATACAATATTTTTCAATGCACAATAATAATGTTTAATGAATATCATAGAAATTGGTATGATAATGCTGATTTTGCTACATCAGTTAGCCCAGGATTCATAAAAAGTCACACTCCTGCCTGTTAACCAATATAGTAGTCAGGCTGAGCCTACGCATAAGTGTGCACTATCACCCTCAATATTTACAGGCACTGATAACTTTCCAGAATTAGTTTGCTTTCTATTTCTGAATGTATGTGGCTGAAGGTTTTTTGCCTGAAGGTAAAAAACTTGTGTGCACAAGCCCCCCATAACACCTGAGCTCCCTCTCGATCCAGCGATGTGCACGAGAGCATCAGCTCTCCAGGGACTCTCCCTCCTCATTGACTGAGACAGCAGCAGGAGCCAATTGCTCAGGGGCGTGCCTGTGTATCACCCTCTACTGTGTGCCAGTTTTTAGTGTATGTTTGTTAATGTGGGTTTGTTAGTGTAGGTAAATTTAGTCAACTCAGGGCTAGGCCTTAGCTGTGAATCTGGGCCAGGGTTCAGTGAGTGGACAGGGCTGGATGACACATCCTGACAGCTACTGTGGTGCCTCCCCCTGGTCTAGAATGTTGTAGAAACTTCTAGATTTAGTGGGCAGAGGTAATAAGGAGCTGCCTGGAATATTTATGGTCTCAGCCAATCCCCAGTGAAGGGCTGGCAGGGGGCAAGGCTTGCCTCATAAATGGGAATGAGCCATGCCAGCAGGGGCAGTTGGGTAGAAGATAAAGATATAGCGCTGTGGAGGCTGTTGGTGGCCCTCAAGGGTGACCCCTAGTCTGGGGGGGTTGACCTTGGGCTGGGGCTTGAGTGCTGGAAGGATCCTGCCACTACACACAGAGGAAGCCCTTCTTGGAGGCACGGGAGCAAGTGAAAGTGTGAGTGGAGCAGCACTACTGGGGACTTACAAGGGGGGAAACTGCCACCTGTAGCCAGTTCTCCCTGAAGACAGCGGTGTGCCAAGTCTTCAACACTGTCCTGGGAAATCTCCTACAGAGTCAGCCGGGTGGGCTGGTGGGAGTTAGTCTGGAGGACTGTGGAGGAAAGTTATCCTGGAGGGCTGGTGAAGTGGGCAGCTTCAGCCAGGTGGGTTGGCAGTGCCTGAAGAGGTGGTGCTGGGATCAGTAGCCACAGGAGGGAAAGTACAAACTGATCACTGTGTTCTGCTACACAACAAGAGGCTTTGAGTTCCTGCCTGCAAAGGGCCATTGCTAAATTTGACTGTGCCTATCAGATCCATTACAGTGAACCAGCTGGCGTCTGCAAGCAAGTGAAGTGCAGGAGGAGTCTCAACGAGACTGTATATAGGTTGTATATAGACTGTGTAGGAAGATGTCCCTGAAGTCGTTGCCAGAGTTTTGTTGCTGAAGTCAAGTGGGCATCACATAACTTCCCATCCCCATCCAAGTTATAAACCCTCAATAAACCACAAAAAAATCACAGACTTTTCTCTGTCTCTGGAGCACCTGTGAAAATCCGGTGTGCCTAGCTGTGCAGGGTGGGGGATCCCAGTTATTCTGCAGTCCCTATGGGGGTGTGCTACACCTGCTTGGGTGTCCCCATTGCAAGCTACTTGCTCTGGGGGCACTTGAGAAGAGGGAGGGGCCAGGAGTACCAGCGGGGGACCAGAGAAGCAGAGGTTCATGCTGCTCAGTGCAAAACTGCTGCACAGAGCAGGTAAGTATGATACATTCCTTATTAAAAAAAAGTTTTCCTTTAATATCACTTTAATGCATTCCCTCTAAAAATTTTTGCAGTGAAGTATCGCCTCCTCAAGTCCTATCTCAATCCAGCACTGTGCCCTTCTGTAGCAGCTCTGGTCTCTTTCTCTCCTCACAGGGCAGAGAAGATGCAGTGGGAGCCAGAGGACGCACACAACCCAGCTTGGGAGTGAGCCCACAGGTGTGCAACCATAAGAAATGGCTTCCTATGGTGGCACACAGAGAAGAGGAGAAACCTGGAGTGCCAGCGGAAAACCCCAGAAGATGAGGTTCTATTGCACAGAGCAAGTAAGTATAACATGTTTTTTTATTTTTACAAAAGAAAAAACAAATCCTTTACAAGTGCTTTAAGCTAGCTAAAGACATTAGATGATTGCTGTCTGGCCAATTACAATCGAATCAGGAAAATTCTCTTGTCTATGGTTAGCAGCAGACGTCTCAAGCTGACAGGTCTTGGGGTAAAATACAATTGATCAGCTTAGAAAGGCCTGTATGGTAAACCAAGTGTAATACTAGGGTGGAGCTCATTTAACAGATATCACTAAATGTTAATCTTCAATGAGTGACAGCGTTTGCTAATGTGGGAATGTTATGCAGTTGGTGTATGAGAAAACCTCTGAGTGTTATTAACAAAATAAATATTAAATACCCACAGTTCAATAATGAAGTGCAGTATTAAATCAAAACATTCATATCCCTTAGTGCTATAGCATCCTACTGTCCGATTCCAATAGGAGTATATAGTGCACTCAAATCTGATTACAATGCATTCCCGTGCTCAAAGTGACTTATTGCTATTGATGCTCCAAAATAAGCGTTATATGATGTGTAACACACTAATATAAAGTGCAAATGATAAATTCAAAATTTTCTGTTCATGCTATCCACTTCAGTAGTAATTAAAGTGCAATAAAGTCCAATGTATAATATATTCCAGTGCTCAAAGTGACTTGGTGCTATTGCATAATCATCCCGATCAATGTTCCAAATAATTCCCTATACTTACAAAACTAAATTATGACGTGAAGTAATAACTTGACACCCATAAATTATAAATAAAACAATTATTGT
>BLSH010418757.1:581452-604262 GCA_018402905.1 Glandirana rugosa | reverse complement strand
CTCTTCTTTTTTACAAAAAAGAAGCCAGTACTAGCAGGAGACGGGCATTTGCGGATGAACCCTCTAGAAAGTGCGTCTGTGACATACTCCTCCATAGCTTTATCCTCTGAGACAGACAAAGAGTAAACCCGTCCACGAGGGGTATGGCACCAGGTTGATGGTCAGTTGCGCAATCGTTTGGCCGGTCTGGAGGCAAACTACCGGCCTTACCTTTGTCAAAGACATTGCTAAATTTGCGGTACTCCTCTGGCAGGTGGGAGAGTGAAGAGGTACACAAGACCTTAGCCAGTTTTTGAAAACATGTCTTACAGCATTGTGGCGACCAGGAAAGAACCTCAGCACGAAGCCAATCAAAAGAGGGGTTGTGCCTCTGTAATTAAGGATAACCAATAACCACTGGAAAATGAGAAGAGGAAATTACTTGGAATAGGATTATCTCATGGCCATGGTCAACAGAGCAGTCTCATGAGTTACCTGGGCAGGCTGTAGAGGTCTCCCATCAATAGTTTCAATGGCAAGTGGAGTAGCCCGGAGCTGCAGCAGGATCGAGTGCTCAGACACAAAGGCACTATCTATGAACAGGCCTGCAGCCCCAGAGCCAATTAGAGCCTGTATCTCGATGGATGACTCAGACCAAGAAAGGGTAACTGGAACCAGGGGCTTATCCTTCTGGATAACTGGGGACGAAACAACCGCACGTATGGTCTGTCCCCTACAGGACCTCATGCGCAAGCGTCCCTCTGGATGGGCAAGACAAGACTTCAAAAAATGACCTGCCTGGCCCAATAAAGGCATAAACTCTCCCTCCCCCTAAAGGCTCTCTCATCCGCAGAGAGACATGTGAAGCCCAACTGGATGGGAGGTGAGGGAGGCACAGGTGGGACTACAAAGCTCGGAGCCAAACGTACAGGAGGCTTCCGCAAGCCCTCCTTAAAGGAAGGTCTCTCTCGGAGTCTAGAGTCAATGAGGATGGCAAACGTGATCAATCTCTCCAGCTCAGTGGGCATGTCTTGGACTGCTATCTCTGATGTTATCCGAGAGACCATGAGAAAAAGCATCCATAAGAGCCTCATTGTTCCAAGCAACCTCCGCTGCCAGAGTACGGAAGTCAATGGCGTAATTGGCAACTGTTCTCGTACCCTGCTTGATGGACATGAGGCTTTTGGCAGTGGTAGTGGAGCGTGCAGGTATGTCAAATACCCTTTTAAAGGAGGCCACAAATGCTGGGCAACTTTGGACAACAGGTTTTTGCATCTACCATAGAGGGTTTGCCCAGGCCATGGCTCTGTCAGAAATCAAAGAAATCACAAAGCCTACTTTGCTTCTGTCCGTGGGGAACACCTGGGGCAGCATCTCAAAGTATATTATTAGTGTGGGAATCCCCGCGCCACAGCTTATGTGCATTCCCGTGCTCAAAGTGACTCATTGCTATTGATGCTCCAAAATAAGCGTTATATGATGTGTAACACACTAATATAAAGTGCAAATGATAAATTCTAAATTTTCTGTTCATACTATCCACTTCAGTAGTAACTAAAGTGCAATAAAGTCCAATGTATAATATATTCCAGTGCTCAAAGTGACTTGGTGCTATTGCATAATCATCCCGATCAATGTTCCAAATATTGTCAAAGTGCTTGTGCTCATGCCATCACCTTGTGCAAATGTAAAGTAAGGTTGTCCTGCTTGCCAGATCCTATTGACCCTCACAGTCGTATGACTTGGAGGAGTCAATGCACGTCTGAAGACGTTACGGAAGTGACGAAACGCGTCCGTTGGAACGCAGGGTACGCTGGGCCACGTCCTGTTGGAAAGCAAGCCGACTCTGTCTCAGTCGTGGCGACCACAGGCAAACATTGTATTCGTATATGCACTTGTTAACTTACTGGCCAATAAACCTTTTACAAGAGGAGGCGCACGATGAGAGTTTTCTTTCTCTTCCCTCTACCATATACCGGAGCAAGACAATAGCAAAGCCACAGAGCGAACAGGAGGAAGGACGCATACCAATGGTCGGGTGAGAGACCGCAAGCGTGCATTGACTACTCCAAGTCATATGACTGTGAGGGTCAATAGGATCTGGTAAGCAGGACAGCCTTACTTTACATTTGCACAAGGTGATGGCACAAGCACTTTGACAATATTTGGAACATTGATCGGGGTAATTATGCAATAGCACCAAGTCACTTTGAGCACTGGAATATATTATACATTGGACTTTAATTACTACTGAAGTGGATAGTATGAACAGAAAATTTTCAAATTATCATTTGCACTTTATATTAGTGTGTTACACATCATATAACGCTTATTTTGGAGCATCAATAGCAATAAGTCACTTTGAGCATGGGAATGCATTGTAATCAGATTTGAGTGCACTATATACTCCTATTGGAATCGGACAGTAGGATGCTATAGCACTAAGGGATATGAATGTTTTGATTTAATACTGCACTTCATTATTGAACTGTGGGTATTTAATATTTATTTTGTTAATAACACTCAGAGGTTTTCTCATACACCAACTGCATAACATTCCCACATTAGCAAGCGCTGTCACTCATATATTACTCCATCCCTCACCTAGGTGAGGCTATAACAGCAGCTGTTGACCAGTTCACATATGCTGTGGCGCGGGGATTCCCACACAAATGTTAATCTTCAGCTCATCAGTGAATACATTGTCTGTGTCCTAAGCCCACTTACTTGTCCAATAAGTTCCAAAAACATTCATCTTAGGTGTGGTTCTTAGGTCAGGATGTACAGAAATGGAAGACAGTCACTTTAGTAGATTTTAAAATATAAAACTAGTTTACTGCAAAGAACAATATGGGAACGAGGGTGACATGTGGATCAGGATATCCTCAATATACATTTGATTTTAAATCTAGGCCTGAATCCCCACTAGATCTTTCCTAGAGTCTCACCTTGTACTTTAAATTCACAGACTGTGCTGGCTGGCTCCTTGACAAGTGAGGTTGTGGTGTCTTAATCTTTATACTCCAGGGCAGTACAACATAGAATGTTTACTGTGTATAATTTGCTCCCATTTTTATATGTGGGGGGCAGTCACAACTTGTTTGTTCTAGGCTCTAAACTCTTGTCTCCAGCAGCTAACACTATTAGGGGTTCCTCCCAGTAGGGGAGAACCTGCATCTTTCCATCCCTCTGTCCAAGACATAAGAAGAGAGACAGAATTCCAGGATGGGGCAAAAGCCCAAGTAGGAAAGAGGTACAACAGAAAGTGTACCAGATATCTAACAGTTCTTACAGCATGCATCAGCGTGTTCATCAGGCTCACTGATTGGCTGGCTATCAAACACCCATAACACGGAATGATAGCTCTCTAGCATGCACTACTGGAGCAAGTTCAAACAACACGTGGCAGATAAAATGCACTCTGTGCTTGAAGAACACTTCTATTGTACAGTGCCTAACTGACCACAGTCTACTGGTGCCTACAGAAATCACAAACATACAAAAAGGAATTTAGCAGAAATACTAAATCCCTGCACAAGTGTGCATGCTTATAAGTGAAATGGTGACCAAGCAATCAGAGAACATTCAGAACAGAAACGGACTTCAGACTATTTTCTAATGTCTTTTACACCTTCTAAGTGTTTATTGTAAATTAAACTTCCTCTCCACCTTGTTAGCAGTATTGATCTTATGAGGCAGGGCAGCATAACCACTTTTTCCATAAAACCGAAGGCCAATTTCTTCAAGGGTCACCCAAACATTTTATGTAAAGTGAAATGTACTTTTGTTCCAGACCTCATAATAGAGAAATTAATTGAAATGAACAGTTTTTTATAAGATGTAAAGAGATATAATTATACGTTTTTCTGTAGGAAAACAAACTTATAAATAAGGTTAGATCAAGTGCACCACAAAACTGAAGCTTCAACAGCACATATCTGCCAGTCGTTTTAGTGAAAGGTCATAATATTTAGCAGCTATGTTATAATTTCTTTTGCAGAGGAATGTGGAAACCCCTCTTGAATTACAGTGTTCTACTGTCCAGAAAATGTATCCCTGGACTGGCTGCCAAAGTGGCCGATGAAAAATGTTATATTAATACAGTTGATAAGAAAATGTAAATACTTGTATACAATTATGCAGATTTAGAAAGAAAATTAAAATTCCGTTTCTGCAGATGTGCAATGTGTAAAAGTCATTGAATCCTACTGAAAGGAAAGCACGTAAACAGCACCACTGACATCATTTCAAGTGAACCTGCAACTACTGTTAAGTTATTAATGTTTATTATTGGCCTGTTAGCAAGATACTGTATATTGAGGGGATAGCCCATAAACTTAATTTTATTCTTGACAACTGGATTTTCAGATGAGCCAGTCAGTGACTCTGTCTGTAAACGAAACCCAACCTACTAGTGGGTAACATTGCTGCCAAAGCTGTATCTGAGCTGGGAGCTAGAGGGAGCCTGGAGCTGATGTCAGATAGCTTTTATAGCAGCTTAGGTGCTAGAACAATGGGAGTGGTGTTACAGTACCTCCAAGATCTGTGTATGTACATCCAGGGGCATTGCCCTTCTTATCTACTTGCAGTGTATTTTGCATATGCATGAAGCAGATCGTGGCCTTGACTGGTTGTGTGCATAAGCATGTTGGTGCCTGTACGTTAGCATGCCCTGGCATTGGTGTGCTGCACTGATGCTGGGCATGCTCACAGGCCAAGAAGGTATGTATGCTGTGCCTGTTGCTGACCTACATTGCCTGACTCTGCTCATGTTTCCTGCCCCGGTTGCCCACTCTGCTTGTTCTTTTTACTCTCTTGCCTGTCGATTGCCTTGACTTATGCCTGTATACTGACTACTCTCTTGCCTGCTGCCTGCCTTGACCTCTGCCTGGACTGACATTCTGTTATTTTTACCCCTTCTCCACAACATAGCTATGCTGTTCCTGTGACCCTTTGGCGTGGCAATCCTGACAGCTACTACTTGGTGTCAGCTTGCAACAAAGTAGGCCGAGAGCCACTAGAGTAACCGAATCATCACTCCTTGGGGAAAACCAAATTTTTACCTCCTTGGGTGAGCCCATGTTACCTGCCAAGGGTGTCGTCCTTAACAAATTAAAAGAATAAACTAGATTAAAGTTATTGTGCCTGTAAACATAAGAGAACATTAGCCAGTCCAGCTGGTTAAACTTAGTAAGGGCAGTAATCTAAGACTGTAGGTCATGGGTGCTCAATCTGTGGCCTCCAGTTGTTGTTGAACTACAAGTCCCATGAGGCATTGCAAGGCTGACAGTTACAAGCATGACTTCCAAAGCCAGAGGCATGATGGGACGTGTAGTTCCGCAATAGCTGGAGGGCCACAGGTTGAGCACCCATGCTGTAGGTCCTCCCCAACTACTATGCTAATCCCAGGAAGTTGATCAGTCATGATTCTTAAGCTAGGTCAGTGCCAGGGGTGCCTGCAAGGCAACAAACATATGAGAGCATACACTGATCTTTTATATGAACTGGTAGACCATATGTCGGTCCTTGCTAGCACATCTTTCTTAGGGCTCTTTCAGACTTGTGTTAAATTTTAAAGCAGCCTAAAAGGGCATTAACTCACCTATAGCATTAATGAGTATTTAGGATGTGTTGTACAAGCATTCATGTTGTGTCTGGCAACACTTCTCAAATGCCCCGTGTGTTTTTTTTTTACAAGGCTAAGATGCAAAATTATAAATTTTGATGCTTTACAACTGCATCGTAAACACACTATGAACGCCATAGGTGTTTAAGGTGTTTAAGGTGCGGCTGTGATGTGTTTCAATAGAATTTAACGGAGGCAGTTGCAAAGCATCAGCTGCGTTATTTTTGCCTAATAGTAATGCTAACACTGCGGTGTAAACCGCTTCCTATTGTAACAATCTTGAGTGACATTGATACACGTTTGGGAAGTGTTAAAAATGCGACCCAACTGCCTATTAGATTTGCCTGTGTGAAAGAGCCCTAACAGCTATACCTCTGCTCTCTAGTGATTAATTTCCTTTGATGCTTCCTGCCTATGTCCAAGGACCTTGTTGAGTAGCTTTGGTTTCTTGGTCTTATTTCACGCTCAAAATCTTGAAACTTAAATTTGTATATATAGTATATATTTATATATATACAGTATATATACAGTATTTCACAAAAGTGAGTACACCCCTCACATTTTTGTAAATATTTTATTCTATATTTTCATGTGACAACACTGAAGAAAAGACACTTTGCTACAATGTACAGTAGCCACAGCCAATAATGTCTAAACCACTGGCAACAAAACTGAGTACACCCCTAAGTGAAAATGTCCAAATTGGGCCCAAAGTGTCAATATTTTGTGTGGCCACCATTATATTCCAGCACTGCCTTAACCCTCTTGGGCACGGAGTTCACCAGAGCTTCACAGGTTGCCACTGGAGTCCTCTTCCACTCCTCATGACCACATCACAGAGCTGGTGGATGTTAGAGACCTTGCGCTCCTCCACCTTCTGTTTGAGGATGCCCCACAGATGCTCAATCGGGTTTAGGTCTGGAGACGTGCTTGGCCAGTCCATCACCTTTACCCTTGTCTTCTTTGGCAAGGCAGTGGTCGTCTTGGAGGTGTGTTTAGTGTTGTTATCATGTTGGAATACTGCCCTGTGGCCCAGTCTCTGAAAGGAGGGGATCATGCTCTGCTTCAGTATGTCACAGTACATGTTGGCATTCATGGTTCCCTCAATGAACTGTAGCTCCCCAGCGCCAGCAGCACTCTTGCAGCCCCAGACCATGACGCTACCACCACCATGCTTGACTGTAAGCAAGACACACTTGTCTTTGTACTCCTCCCCTGGTTGCCGCCACACACGCTTGACACCATCTGAACCAAATAAGTTTATCTTGGCCTCATCAGACCACAGGACATGCTTCCAGTAATCCATGTCCTTAGTCTGCTTGTCTTCAGCAAACCTTTGCTGGCTTTCTTATGCATCATCTTTAGAAGAGGCTTCCTTCTGGGACAACAGCCATGACGACCAATTTGATGCAGTGTGCGGCGTATAGTCTGGACACTGACAGGCTAACCCCTCACCCCTTCAACCTCTGCAGCAATGCTGGCAGCACTCATACGTCTATTTCCCAAAGACAACCTCGGGATATGATGCTGAGCACGTGCACTCAACTTCTTTGGTCAACCATGGAGAGGCCTGTTCTGAGTGGAACCTCTCCTGCGAAACCTCTGTATGGTCTTGGCTACTGTGCTGCAGCTCAGTTTCAGGGTCTTGGATATCTTCTTATAGCCTAGGCCATCTTTATGTAGAGCAACAATTCTTTTTTTCAGATCCTCAGAGAGTTCTTTGCCATGAGGTTCCATTTTGAACTTCCAGTGACCAGTATGAGAGAGTGAGAGTTATAACACCAAATTTAACACATCTGCTCCCCACTCACACCTGAGACCTTGTAACACTAACAATTCACATGACGCTGGGGAGGGAAATGGCTAATTGGGCCCAATTTGGACATTTTCACCCAGGGATGTACTCACTTTTGTTGCCAGCGGTTTAGACATTAATGGTGTAGTGTTGAATTATTGTGAGGGGACAGCAAATTTACACTTCTGACTTCTTCAGTGATGTCACATGAAAAGATATAATAAAATATTTACAAAAATGTGAGGGGTGTACTCACTTTTGTGAGATACTGTATATATATATATATATATATTCACACACACTATTATATTTATGGTCCCGTTCACACGGATGGCCAGGGGGCCTCGACAGCCCACCTAAAAAAGAACATGCAGCTGCATGCCATGGCAGAAATTGTACGCCTGTAGCATTTGGGCAAATGTAACCTATTCAGGTGAATGGGCACAACTTCTCAGCAACTATGTGTAATGAACACTGTTGCAGTGTGGGCTTTTCAGGGTTAAAAGAGGCAGTGAGGAGGTGACATATAGCCTCCTAGCTGCCTGTAAATCACCCTCTGAAAAGCGATCAGAGGGGCAACAGGGGCTGCCGTCCGTGTGAACAAGCCCAAACTATAAAAAAAGAAGTTTCTCTTTGAAGAACTGGCTACTTAAAATTATTGTATAACATTCTTTTCATTTAAATCTCATATATACATATAAGCGTTAAAGAATATAGGCTGGGTTCAGTAGAAAATAATAAACCAGAGGTCAGTATGTGAGATTGCAAAGACTCTCTGGAACTTCAAAAACACAAGCGTCTGCTTTTAATATTTTTATATAGTTAAAAGTGTTTATATTCCTCTTTGCTTTGTGCAGCCATAAAAGTAAGTGCATAATATCTTTATAAGAAATGTGATTAATAACCTTCACCGCACTAACATTTCCTGTAGGCTTTAGCCTTCTAAACTATATAAAAAATGTGGACATAAAAAAATACTCAGACATGTGGTATCTCAGGGGATTAGAACTTGGCTGCGAAGCTAAATCCTCTCCATGAGGATTGCATCAACGTAAACCTTTCACATTTCACATACTGCACACACTGTTAAATATTGTTGAACCTACATTTCAAGTCACAAGTCATTTTAATGTAGATTATCAGCAGGGTATCCAGTTTAACAAAAACATTGCTTAGAGCACAAAATAGGGTTCGAAACAGCAGTTAGTAGGTACTATCCATTATTGTGGTCAGCCTTGTGGTTACTTTGAAATATGGAGACCAATTATCCTCCAGATTTGTGTCTTGTGGTATTCTTAATTATGTTGTTCTATCATATACAGGACATGGTGAAACACCGATCCAGTTTGGCTGTCAGGGCATTTCCTGTTGAAGATGGCGAATCTGCAACAGAGGGTGTAGCATATCCCTGCCTGAATACAAGATTAAAGTGGGTCACACATATTTTGTGCTCTGACATCACTATAAGAACGTTTACCTGTGCCAACAAGGTTCAATCATCATGGCCAACCGAGCACAAACTCCTTTTGATCAATGATGGGAAGACTCAGTTCTGTTAAAAATATCACTTCAAGGTCTGCTGTATACATTAGAAGGAATTTAGAAAAGCTCATTGCATATTCTTCTTTATTTCTGTGGATATTGAGATAAGCCATTCCAGTACACATGCTGGAATGTTGTTGAAAAAGTGAGAGATTATGCCTTTACTATAATCCTTCATCCAGGCCCAGTGTTTCAATTAGGAACAATCTAGCCCTGGCAAATCTGTGTAATCTTCAAGCAAAGAAACTTCCAATAACTACAGTTAACCTAGGTCAGGGGCTCTGCGGAAGAAGGTGTATCTTTCGAAACACGCCAGCTAGTTAGGACCCTGCTGAGGTCCACCTGGACTTTGGAGAAAACTGTGTCATGGACTACAGGGCTACAAATAAGTAGCTTGATGAACAATTTTAATTCACTTGTTTGTGAGTACAATCTTAAATGATTGCTTTTCAATAAACGTTGTGGGATAATGCAATAGGCTGGTACACCCCGTTTTGTTTGTCTGTAGTGGCTTCAGGACATCCCCAGTCCAAAGGACAGCAATGCTTGTGGCTACATGCCCTTGATGTGGAGCTATTCTCAATCCCCTTACTGGGACACTATATTTTTGCGCAGGAGGTGTAATTTTGTTGTCACCTCCATGCTAGGTTGCACATTGATCAGCCATAACTTTAGTATCACCAACAAAATATTGAGTAGGTCCCCCTTTTTCCACTGAAACATACCTTTTGCTACCAAAACAGCCCCAACCCGTTGAGGCATGGATGCCACTCGACCTCTGAAGGTATGCTGTGGTTTCTGGCACTAAGCCTTCAGTAGCAGATCCTTTGAGCCCAGTAAATTTCAATGTGGAACCTCCATGGATTACACTTGTTTTTCCAGCACATCCCACAGATGCTCAATTGGACTGAGTTCTGGAGAATTAGGAGATGAAGGCAACACCTCAAACCTATTGTGTTTGAGGTGTAGCCTTGAGCTTGAATCATTTTGGAAATCATTCTTGAACCATTTTGCAGTGTGACAGGGAGCATTATCCTGCTGTAATAGGCCATTGACATTAAGGAATACCATTTCCATAAAGGGGCATACATGGTCAGCAACAATATTTTGGTAGGTGGTATGTGTCAAATAACACCGAAATGGATGACAGGACCCAATGTTTTCCAGCAGAACATTGCCTAAAGCATTACATGTCTACACTGGCTTGCCCCCTTCACATACTGCATCCTGGTGCCATCTCTTCCCCATGTAAACCACACACACACAGCTGGCCATCCACATGATGTAAAAGAAAATGTGATTCAACAGACCAGGCACCTTCTTCCATTACTTTGTGATCCAGTTCTGATGCTCACATTCCCAATGTAGCCGCTTTTAACTGTTGACACAGGTCAGCAATTGGCACCCTGACTGGTCTACATAGCCCCAGCAACATCAAACTGTGATGTCCATTTTTTATGCTTTCAACACATTAACTTCATGTTCACTCGCTGCCTAATATATCCCAACAAAATTCACATGCAATTGTAATGAGATGTCAATGTTATTCACTGAACCTGTAAGAGGTTATAAAGTTATGGCTGACCGATGTAATATGACCCTAAAGTGGACCTTGAACCAAAATGCTGAAGACCCTAAATCTAGCAAGAAGATGCTTGTGTATTCTGCTAGGAGACTCAGCTTACCTAACTGAAACAGGACTGCTTTGTCAGATAAGGTATGAGGCACACTATAAATGGAGGAAGATACAGATTTGTATGTGAGTGTTGAAAGGATTTTGGTTTATCTATTGTGACCTAGTCACACATGGTCATTAACCCCTACTACTCCTCAGTAGGTCTGTGAGTAGACCTTGTGGTAATGTCTCTCTGTATGCAGTTTCTACAGTGACCAAGGGTGACTCAGTCGTGCATGGCCTTTAATCCCTAATGCTTTGCAGAGGGTTTGTGATCAATTTTTGCTGGTAATATATCACTGTGTATTATTGAATAATGACCTATGATGACCTAGTCAAACATGGCCATTACCCCTCCTGCTCTGTAAATACCCCTTGCTGATTGTGCCCCACTGTGTACTGTTAGTACAGTTGCCTATGGTGACTTAGTCAGGCATGGATGATGGCCATGACCTACTGCTCTGTAGAGAGTACCCCTTGGGCTAATGTCTTAGTATATGCTGTTTGTACTGTGGCCTATAGTGACATTGACCCTAATCCCTTCCTGCACTGAAGTTGGACCGTGAGTAACCCTTGCTTAAATTGGCTCACCTGCATACTGTTGTATGGCAGCTTATGGTGTCTTGGTCATAGAAGGACTTTAACCCCTTCTGCTGTGCAGTTGGTCTGTGAGTAACCTTGCTGGCAGAACTCCCAACTATCTTTTATGGGAGGGACCGTCCTTCTTTTGGAACCAAATCCCTCTGTCCCTCTTTCTATATCATTCTTGCTGTCAGTCAAATGTCAAAACTATTCTGAGTTCTCCTGTGAGTCACAGAAAGAACCTTTTATTACAGTATTTGCAATATTGTAACAAGATATAATGAGATGTTTTTGATGGTGTTCTGGGGACATAGAATATATCTTTGTAGATTATTCTGCGGAAGTGCAGAAGCAGAGGGGAAAATTTACGGATGTAAAACGATGCCTCAGAATTTCAATCTACAACACGCTATGCTCTTCCCGGCTAAACTGAGAGTGGTAGCTAACGGGAAGGCACACTTCTTTGAAAAACCCTCTGCTGCGACACAATGGCTTGACAGAGAAGAGAGATCGCTTTGTGCACCTCTGAGGCCTGATGTGCCCCGATGCGCTAAGAGTGCTCATTGTCAGTTGTCAAGAAGAGGTCAACTTTAAAACTTTGGAGCAAAGGCGGATGTTCTTCTTTCTGTTTAAGGCTTAATTGACATACTCTGCTGTTTCAGAAGTTAATAATAACAACCTCCACCCCCCACCCCCATTGAAGTCCTAAGTGGACCAGTGGATTTGAAAGTTCAGGTTTTGTGGTCCCAGTTGGACCATATAGAGTTTTCTACAGTTTGTACCTTTCTTGCAAGTCCTTACATATCTATCATGCTGACCTTCCCCTGCATGCCCCATGGGTCTATCTTTACTCTCCTAATGGCCTACACCATTATCTGCCTTACCATGATTATATGCCACTTAAGGAATTGGCGTGCAAGGGACATGCCAGTGCCGATACAGATGACTCCACCATCACCTGCAAGCAGGGAATATCCTTGCAACACGAGACTGGCGGATGGCTGCCCATTGATTGCTCACCCCTTCTCTGATGGCTAATACTATATGGATTTTGTCTTGGAATGTTCAAGGCCTTGGTAACTCTGTGAAACATTTGGCTGTCTTTAGAAATGTAAAACGGCTGAAAGCCGACATTGTGTGCCTACAGGAGACCCATCTGTTTCCTGGTGCACCTCCTTGTTTATCACCACAAATGTTTGGTTGCCAATACAATGCAACTTATTCAACCTACTCCAGAGGAGTGAGCATATTTGTGCGACAGGGGATTCAATTTACATGTAACCAAGTGCTTGCTGATCCCAATGGTCGCTATGTGTTTAATCTTTGCAAACTACTTCCACTATTGGGAGACCTACTACCTTTTCTCGCCTGGTGGGGGAGTTTGGATTGTTAGACGTGTGGAGACTGCGACAACCCTTCACATAGATGTTCTCATGTCATTCAGCTACTTATGATAGTTTATCCAGGATATATTTGGGCCTAGGCAACCACCCGATTCTCTCTATGGTGGTTGACTCCCATTATGAAGCTAGACATATTTCAGACCACTCCCCTTTTTGGGTGGACCTAGAGTTCCCTACGACTCCGAAACAGTTTAGTTGGAAATTGAATACGTTTTGGCTGGATCTGTTCCCTGACCCAGACCCCATCCCTGATTTGTTGACATCCTTCCTTCGGTCCAACTTAGATACAGCAAGTATAGGGTGGTGTGTGATGCCTCTAAGGCCTATCTGAGAGGTCAGTTTATATACCAGATACTTATTTTAACAAAAGCAGGGAAGGCGGAGGAAGCATACGTAGACAATCCATCGGATGACACTAAAAGGGTATTGCTAGCAGCTTAGTCGATGTTGAGACAAGTAGAACTTCAGCTAGTAGATAACAAATACAACAAAAACATTATGAAGAGGGAGAAAACACGGGACATATGCTAACGATGCTCATACAAAATCAACAATGCTCAGCACACATTGACAAAATGTATGACGCTCAGGGAAGTCTTAGGAATTCAACACAATATATTTTGAAAGTGTTTAGTACATTCTACAAAGATTTATAGTCATCCAAAGTTCGTCCCACTAGGAGTGAAATAGCCTCCTTTTTGGACGAATGCTCCTTACCATCCCTCTCGGCCCAGGATGAAAAACTGCTCAGCGGCCCAATCACGGAGGAGGAAATCCTTCCAGCCATAAAATAGGTGCCCAACAGGAAGTCTCCAGGCACGGATGGACTTCTATCTGAGGTATATGGGCGCTAAGCGGAACAAATGTTACCCATACTGCTCAAAGTGTATAACGGGACATTGGAGTCGGGGAGGCTTCCCCATCAATCAATGAGGCGATAGCAGTTGTCCTGTTAAAACCGAGTAAAGATGCTCTAATGGCAGATTCATACAGACCCATCTCCTTGTTAACATCGGACGTCAAATTATTGGCCAAGGTGTTGGCTTCGAGATTGTCGAAGGTAATACACAAAATAGTACATAGTGGCTTCATCCTTGTTCATTCCACAGAACAGAACCTTAGACGACTTTTTATGAATCTACAAATGCCTATAGACAACACTGGCAACAGGGTGATATTTTCACTGGACGCACCCAAGGCTTTCAACAGTGTGGAGTGGTCCTATCTGTGGGAGGTCTTGGAGCGGTTCAGAGTGGTCAAAACATTTATCAAGTGAATAAAGGTGCTCTATACAGCCCCCTGCCCGTATTTCAGTGAATGGTGAGCTCTCCGAGTCCTTTGAGCTACTCCAGGGCACTAGGCAGGTGTGCCCTTTGTCGCCCCTGCTATTTGCCATGGCATTAGAGCCCTTGGCTGCTCGTATTCAAACTTCACCTGGGATCGTGGGGTTTAAAAGAGATCAGAGAGCAGATGTTGTTTTGTTGTATGCAGACAAAACCCTGCTGTATCTGGGTGATACGCTGGGATCGTTGCAGGCAGTGATGCAACTCATTAACAACTTTGGTGAACTATCCGGATTTTCCATAAACTGGAATAAGTCGGTATTAATGCCCCTAAACCCACTTCCAGGCCTGCTGCCAGAGTGTGCGGGGGGCAGTCGAGGTAGTCTCCGATTTCAAGTATCTGGAAATACAGATTTCCCCTGACCCAGCAGATTATATCCGATTGAACCTACTACCGCTACTAGCCAAATTCTGTGAAAAGTGTTCCCTTTGGTGTAAACTTCCCCTATCAGTTGTAGGGAGGGTCAATTTAATAAAAATGGTGTGGGCCCCCCAACTGCTCTAAATCTTTAATAATTCTCCGATCTGGATCCCGAGAAAGTGGTTCCTACGTTTAGACTCACAGTTTAGGGAACTAATATGGCATAAAAAGATAGCCCGTATTAGATTGACTACTTTACAAATGGGAAAAGATCAGGGTGGTCTAGCTGTTCCACACTCCAGAACCTACTATATAGCATCTCAGATTCAACAGCTTGGGGGATGGGGATTAATGGATCCCATGGACACAGTCAGGAACATGCTTATTCCAGAGGGATCAGACTACTCTGCTCTTGCTCACTTAGAAGGAGGCTTTCCTCACCTGCCTTCAGCCCTACCAACAGTTACACTTCTAAAAACCCTATGGAAATATACTAAGGGCACTTTAAATATAAATGGCTTTCTAACATGTACCCCACTTTGGCGTAATGCACAATATAAGGATATACTGAAACTGGAAGGTTTTAGAGAATGGGAGAGAGCGGGAATTAAATATATTTCGCAACTTTATCATGGGCCTATACTTAAAGGGGTTGTAAAGGCAGAAGGTTTTTTGTCTTAATGCATTCTATGCATTAAAGTGGTTGTTAACCCCCAGTTAGTACTCACTGGCAGCCCCTCCACTATAGTAATGCAGAGCACACTGTATAAATATTTTCTAAAAATGAGCGTTGTAAATAGCTATTTAGAGTGGACTTCAGGCCGGACATGTGACTCGCAGTCGCTTTTCAGCTCCAATGGATGGCTTCTGCAGGAGGGGACGGGATTTCCCTCTGACATCAGTTGGTGAGATCACGTGACCGCTCAGT
This sequence comes from Glandirana rugosa, assembly GCA_018402905.1. NCBI lineage: Eukaryota > Metazoa > Chordata > Amphibia > Anura > Ranidae > Glandirana > Glandirana rugosa. The sequence goes on along the minus strand of BLSH010418757.1, from coordinate 589,028 downwards.
CTCTCTTGCAGATGCCTTGTTTTGGAGCTGAAAAGTGGCAGCGAGTCACATGATCGGCCTGAAGACCGCTCTAAATAGCTATTTTCAACGCTCGTGTTTAGAAAATATTTATACAGTGTGCTCTGCATTACCATAGTGGAGGGCCTGCCAGTGTACATTTAATAATTTTAATAATAGCAACGGGAGGGCGGAGACACACACAGTAAGGAACTGACAGGCTGGGAGGAGGGAATGAGGGAGAGATGACTGCTGATGTCACAGACAACGGTGGCCAAGGCTCAGAAGCCCTGGTTTTCGTTGTCTGTGCAGAGAGAGGATACAGGAAGTGTCAGGTTCAGGGTTTTATTTTTACAAATAAGAGGGGGGCAGATTACGCAGCACAAGCACTGTGCTGTTTAATCTGCTATAAGGGACCAGGATCTCTATTTTTTTGGGGGGGGTTAACAAACACTTTAAGATAAAAAAAACCTTCTGTGTGCAGCAGCCTCCCCAGCCACCCCTAATTACTTACCCTCAGCCCCTTCTCTCTCCAGTGATGTCCACGATCCCCCTGTCCAGTACACTGCTCCTGATTGGCTGCGACACAGCAGTGGCGCGATTGGCTCCCGCGGCTGTCAATCAAAGTCTGTAAGCCAATCAGGAGAGAGGGGGGTGGGGCCAGGGCAGGGCTCCGTGTCTGAATGAATACACAGAGCTCTCACTCGGCTTGGGTGCCCCATAGAAAGCTGTTCGCAGAGGGGGCACTTGAAGGAGGGAGGGGCCAGGAGAGCAGAAGAGGGACCCGAAAAGAGGAGGATCTGGGCAGCTTTGTGCAAATCCAACTGCACAGGGAAGGTAAGTGTAAAATGTTTGTTGTTTTTTTTTTGTAAAAGTGAGCCTTTACAATCACTTTAAAGCTTTTATAGAGAGACAACTGGAATATCAAATCCGCATGAAACAATTTTATAAATAATTACAGCTGAGACACGCATTGAACGCACAAGCACAGGCCACAAGACTCCTTTTGACAGGCTACCCTATTATAGGGGAAGTGTTCAAGGCCTCAGACTAAAAGGGCATGATTTCTCGTGTTTATTCTATGCTCCCTAATGCTCTACAGAGTACCACAGATTTGACATGCAGGAGAGGATGGGATGAAGATGTGGGCAATATAGATGGGGATGTTTGGGAGGCCTGTCTGTCTGCCACTCCATTGGTGTCAGTGTCAGCCACGCAGAAACTTTCCCACCTCTTTCTGCTTCACAGAGTTATATGAATGGGGCTGTAGAGATAATCCGCTCTGTCCAAAGTGCTAACGATTACATGGGGACCTAATACACATGCTGTGGAGGTGCCCAAAACTTTTTCGGTACTGGGAAGAGGTAATGTCCACGATATTCCAGGTATACCATTACCAGATAAGAAAGGACCCTGTTGTATGCCTGTTGGGTGCTCTGGAGGAGGACCAATTCCACATGCATACGTGGCAATATTGCGCCTACTATACGTTGCTAGCAAATTAATTGCTAGATTTTGGATCTCTCCCAGGGTGCCCACTAGGGGGCATTGGATAGCACAGGTCAACTCAATGATAATTAGAGAAAAAATAACCTATCTTCATAGAAAAGCCTTGAAAAAAATTCTATATGACAGCCATGGCTGGATGTCCCAGGTCTAGCACCTCAGCAACTGGTGTTGAACAGATTATTGGAGGGTTAAAGCATTTGTTAACCCAAAAAAAATAAATAAATAAGGATCCTGTTTCCTTAAAGCATGTTATACAGCAAAGTGCTTGTGCTATATAATTTGGCCCCCTGGATCACCTGTAATACCTGGCTGATCCTGCCAAATTCTGCCCTCCCCTCTCTGCACTGACTCTGAAATATCATGGCTGTCAAGCTGTGATATCGGAGTCAATGCGTGTCTCCGTCATCTGCAGCCTGCGCTGTGTGTCCTGTCTGCTCTCTCCCCCCTCCCCTCTCACCCCTCCCCTCGCCCCCACACAGCTCCGTGCTCGCACCGCCCTCCTCATGTCCCGCTGCTCAAATCATTGATATTTTAGTATAATCCACACTCTTTATTACTGTAATGTCCCCTGTGACTGTCCTTTATGTAAATAACATTGTATATACCTTGTATACAGAGTGCTCATCAGCGCTGATTGACTGGCCGCTTGTCTCCCCTCTCTGCCCGACATATGTAGTGGGCGGGGCCACCTCTCTCCTCCTCTCCTGACTGATGTCAGAGGGGAATCCCTGGCCCTGCCCACTGCATATGTCAGGCAGAGAGAGAAGACAAGCAGCCGGTCAATCAGCGCTGATGAGCACTCTGTATACAAGGTATATACAACCTTATTTACATAAAAGGACAGTCACAGGGGGACACTACATTAATAAAGAGAGTGGATTATAGAAGCATGTAGTGGTGGGTTATTGCATATTCTTATACAAGAAATGTTTTGAGGATGAACTTACACGTTACCTTTAGGAAACATAGATAAGATATACTTTGACCGATAGCTATAAGCCACTTACAGATAATATGTATTGGTGGTATTGCAACATGATATGATATAATGTAAAGCTTATATATGCTGCTGTCAGTCAAAATATTTTGGCCTTTTCAATAAAACTTTCTTTGATTTAAAAAAAAGAGCATATCTTTGTAACTTGTATCTGTTGTTTTAAGTACATGCTTTTATAAGATTTAAATGATTTATTCTACTAAAGTTTGGTTTTGATTGGTTTCATTCGATTGAGAGGGATGTTGGTACCTCCCAGTATGGGCAGTTGACCTTCCCATGCATAGACATTAAATCTTAATCGCTTTAATTACTAAATTATTGAATTTGTTGTCCTTTTTCTTTTCTTTTTTTTAATCCAGTATAAAAGAAAAAGTGGAAAAAAGAACATTTGTGGGCTTAACCAATCATATTTGGTGTGTTAATTCTTCATGGTCCACATAACTGAGGGCATTTCATGGGCACATTCTTTTACTATGTGTGTGCTAAAAGGTATCTCTCTTTCCCATCTCAGATAGTTGGGAGATATGCTTGCTGGGACTGTCTTACTTGCACAATATCATGGCGGCCTACAGTGACTCAGTCACAGAAGGTGATTAAAGGGTTTGTTCGCCTTTACCAAAAAGTTGGCTATGCAGGTATGGGATATCTGTAGATAATACCAACTGTGCAGCTTTAACCAAAGTCGGATGATGACCTTATTATAGATGTAGGCCATTTACGTATCTCTAAAGCCTGACTGAAAAACTTGCATGGATAGCATCATATCATTATGCCTTCTTGCGAGGAAGTTGCTAAGATGCTTCCAGCCATTACTGCTCACCCCACCATCATAGGAGTGAGCTCTGTCCCCACACGTGTGACAGAGAGAGAGAGAATTGGCTGACTGGCTTGCTAAAGAAGCTGAGGGTAAAGGTGATGGACTGACCAAGCATGTCTCCAGACCTAAACCCTATTGAGCATCTGTGGGGCATCCTCAAATAGAAGGTGGAGGAGCGCAAGGTCTCTAACATCCACCAGCTCTGTGATGTTGTCATGGAGGAGTGGAAGAGGACTCCAGTGGCAACCTGTGAAGCTCTGGTGAATTCCATGCCCAAGAGGGTTAAGGCAGTGGTGGAAAATAATGATTGCCACACAAAATATTGACACTTTGGGCCCAATTTGGACATTCTCACTTAGGGGTGTACTCACTTTTGTAGCCAGTGGTTTAGACATTAATGGCTGTGTCTTAAGTTATTTTGAGGGGACAGCAAATTTACACTGTTATACAAGCTGTACACTCACTACTTTACATTGTAGCAAAGTGTCATTTCTTCAGTGTTGTCACATGAAAAGACAGAATAAAATATTTACAAAAATGTGAGGGGTGTACTCACTTTTGTGAGATAAATCAATCAAACAGCTCTGTACTCTTTGCTGGTCTTTAGTCCCCAGCGATTAGAAATGTGTTTTATTTTGTGTGTGTTTTTTATGTGACATGCATAGGGCAGCCCATTCACATCAAATGCAGCAATGTAGCTCATGGAACTTTTTGCCATGTTCCAGTTTGCACATTTTTACTATGGGTTTTTGCATGTGGCAAAATGCGTGTTTGGGGTGCCGTTAACAATTAATGGCACTGCAAGAGCAACATGTGTTTTTGGTTCATTCTGGGAATACACGCTAAAATGCACGGATCTTATCAGTCTTAGGCCTCATTCACATTGGGTGACACGCATAGAGCAGCACATTGATTTCATTTGTGGTACTAAGTAATTTGTATGGTACTTGTTAATGATAACAAGAACAGCAGTAAAATAGATCCCCTGCAGCCAGCAACAATAGATCCACCCAGCAACAATGGACCACCTACAACAAAATACTTTCCTCAGCAAAAATAGACTCCCTGCAGCTAGCAACAATAGACCCTCCAGCAGCCAGCAACAATAGACCCCGTGTCGGACCTGGGCCCCATCAGCTCAACAGGGGGCCTGGGCAACTGTATAGTTCATTTCTTCCAAATGGAAAATAGGGCTTACTAAACTACACTCCCGCTCCTACTTGCCTGGGGGTGTACACTTACAATTTCCTGAGCCCCATTAAGTCAACAGAGGGGCCCAGGAGGTGGGAGCATTGCAGGGACTTTTCTTAATTTTCAGATCATAATCCCACCCATTCTCCAGAGTTCTGGATGGCGGCCCACTGCCTTCCCTGACGGCGGAGTGATCTGACTTTTATGTACTGTACCTGCTCCACCCCGTTCTCCTAGGTGCCGGGACTTACGTGAGGCAGCTGACAGGGAGCGGCTACATTAATCCCGGCGGCGGTTAGCATGGCAGCGCACAGTGAGTGAGAACTGGATTTACACATTCTAATATCTTAGGTAGCGCAGAATCCTGTTGTATAATGACTTTAATTTATGGCTGTCCTGTGTCCAGAATCGTGAATTTAACACAGTACAGCCATAACAAAGTCAGTACCCAACAGTCATGTGACACAGTGTGCGGAGGTGGCTCTATGCTTTGTGAGGCCTTAGGCAAAACCTAGACATGAGGCCCTACTCACGCCCATAATGGGAAAAATATTTCAAGTGATAAAAAAATTAACTTTATAAATTGCATATATTAAGAGCTTCAAAGTGATTGTGTCAGTACTCTCTATCTCGGTGCTGGTGTCAGTGTCAAATTAGGCGGTTGCGAGGCCCCTGTGAGTGCGAGGCCTTAGGTGACTGCCTAATTTGCCTAATTAGAGAGCTGCCTCTGACAGTGTGACAGACCTATAGAGCACCTCCTGTGCTGTGTTATTATCCTAATGCTAAACATCATAAGGCACAGTGAGGTGCTATTTTAAACTTGCTCTTGGGGGGCAGAAAAACGCGCAGCTGAGTTGTGTTTTTAATGTCACCCAATCACAACCCTTTAATTACTTTAGTCCTTAGTTTTAAATGGCGCTGGGACCGTGCTGCAAACATGTGTTTTTAAACATGCTCCCGGCCTCGGTCTGCTGTATATTTTTAAATACAACTGTTGGTTGTCATGTGGAAGTGATATGAGCAGCTCTGAAACCACCCCATCACTTCCACAACCACTGCACTGAATCTCCACCCCACTTGAAGCTGAGTTTTGTTTTGAGGCAGGGTCAGGGGAGCGGGTAGGGGTGAGACAGAGGGCAGAGTCAAAGGGGACCCTGTTAGGTAGGCTGTACAGGGCCCCATTTTTTCAGTAACCCAGGTATGGGCCCATATAAAACAATAGAGCTGTGTGTACGAGCCCATAAAAAACAATAGAGCTGTGTGTACGAGCCCATAGAAAACAATACAGCTGTGTGTATGAGCCCATAGAAAACAATAGAGCTGTGTATGGGCCCATAAAAAACAATAGAGCTGTGTGTATGAGCCCATAGAAAACAATACAGCTGTGTGTATGGGCCCATATAAAAGAATAGAGCTGTGTGTATGGGCCCATATAAAAGAATAGAGCTGTGTGTATGGGCCCATATAAAAGAATAGAACTGTGTGTATGGGCCCATAGAAAACAATAGAGCTGCGATCAGATCGTAAGATAAAACGCTATACTGCAGATGATTGTAGAAGAACTGGCAGTGCTGATCATCATACATAGGGGACTGCAGACACTTGTAGATGGCTATCAAGGTTCAGAGCTTGCAATCACACTATTACGCTCTGTAGTACAATGATCTGTAGAGATAGTGGAATGTGTAGGAAAGTGTGGATGGTCGGGTATGTAGAGATGTGTAGATGGTGGAGTGTGTTAGGATGTGTAGACGGTGGGGTGTGTAGATGGTGGGGTGTGTAGGGATGTGTAGATGGTGATGTGTAAATGGTGGGGTGTGTAGGAATGTGTAGATGGTGGGGTGTGTAGGGATGTGTAGATACTGGGGTGTGTAGGGATGTGTAGATGGTGGGAATTATTATTATTATTATACAGTATTTATATAGCGCCAACAGTTTGTGCAGCGCTTTACAATATTAGGGCAGACAGTACAATACAATACAATACAATTCAATACAGGAGGAATCAGAGGGCCCTGCTCGGTAGAGCTTGCAATCTAGGAGGGAGGGTTAAATGATACGAGAGGGAAATAACTGTGGGGGGATGGGTTGATTGAGAATAAAAAAGTGCAGTTGTTAGGTGGCGGCAGGATAGGCTTCCCTGAAGAGAAAAGTTTTTAGGGATCGTCTAAAGGTGGATAGATTTGGGGACAGTCTGACAGATTGGGGTAGGGAGTTCCAGAGGATGGGAGCGGCTCGGGAGAAGTCTTGGAGGCGAGTATGAGAGGAGGTGATGAGGGTAGGGATGTGTAGATGGTGGGGTGTTTAGGGATGTGTAGATGGTGGGGTGTGTAGATGGTAGGGTGTGTAAGGATGTGTAAATGGTGGGGTGTTTAGGGATGTGTAGATGGTGGGGTGTGTAGGGATGTGTAGATGGTGGGGTGTGTAGATGGTTGGGTGTAAGGATGTGTAAATGGTGGGGTGTGTAGGAATGTGTAGATGGTGGGGTGTGTAGGGATGTGTAGATGGTGTAGTGTGTAGGGATGTGTAGATGGTGGGGTGTCTAGGGATGTGTAGATGGTGGGGTGTGTAGGGATGTGTAGATGGTGGGGTGTGTAGGGATGTGTAGATGGTGGGGTGTGTAGGGATGTGTAGATGGTGGGGTGTGTAAATGGTGGGGTGTGTAGGGATGTGTAGATGGTGGGGTGTGTAGGGATGTGTAGATGGTGGGGTGTGTAGATGGTAGGGTGTGTAAGGATGTGTAAATGGTGGGGTGTGTAGGAATGTGTAGATGGTGGGGTGTGTAGGGATGTGTAGATACTGGGGTGTGTAGGGATGTGTAGATGGTGGGAATTATTATTATTATTATAATACAGTATTTATATAGCGCCGACAGTTTGTGCAGCGCTTTACAATATTAGGGCAGACAGTACAATACAATACAATACAATTCAATACAGGAGGAATCAGAGGGCCCTGCTCGGTAGAGCTTGCAATCTAGGAGAGAGCATAGTAAATTGGGAGGGAGGATCTAACGTTCGAGATGGCTCGTCCCGGGAGACTAAGGAGGACATAACTTAACATAA
>BLSH010418757.1:531796-542789 GCA_018402905.1 Glandirana rugosa | reverse complement strand
TGCAAGTGTCATTATGGAGTGTACACACTCCACTAAATTAATAAGTAAATTACAAATTGGAGGAGGGTGGGGGCGGTATCGTCTTACTGCTTAAATGAATAATTAAATCACCTCACACATGTGAGGTATTACTGTGAACGTCAGATCATGGGAAGTAATTCTAGCCCCAGACCTTCTGTGTAAATCTAATGTGGTAACCTATATAGGCTTTTAAATCGTCGCCTATGGATAGTGAAATTTACATAATTTATCGTACGCAATTTTAAAGCATTACATGTTTGGTATCTATTTACTCGGCATAACTTCTGTTATGTTTTTGTATATTGTGTTACACATGTATTGTGTGTGTGTGTGTGTTTTTTTTTGTTTTTTTAACATTAAAATTCAGAAAAGTGGATTTTTCCGAAACAATTTTGTTTTAAAAAAAAAACGCTGTGTAAATACCGTGTGACATAAATTGCAACACTCATCATTCTATTCTCTATGGCCTCTGCTTTAAAAATATATATATTTATAATGTTTGGGGGTTCTAAGTAATTTTGTATCAAAAAATACAGACTGTTACATGTAAACAAATAGTGGCAAAAAAGGCCCGGTCTGCAAGTGGATAAGAACGTTTGTTCGCACTACGATCTGCGAACCCATCTGGGGGTGTCATTAACATTGTACTAACATCCGCAGTGGTTTGCAGAAGGCCTGCGGGAGAGGTGCGATGCGAGAAGCGGCACTAGAATCGCACTGGTTCCCGCATCGCACCTATGTGAACCTAGGCTTAAAGCTGAACTTCAAACTACCATCCAAATTGGTGTTGTGAACAAAAACTTTGTGTTATGAATTTTCATGAAAGGGTTTTTTTTTTTTTTTTTTTTTAGTTTTGTTTTTTTATTGCTCTAATTTTAATATATTCATGTGCATAGTGTGTTTTTCTTGTGAAGACTAAAACCATTCATGAGCCCTGCACATGAATGTCACCTCTGTTTGTTAGGGCCTGATAAGTCAGTTTTGTCATTGTTTGTGTTTCTTTGTCTGGTTGGCTTTTAGCATGCAGACATTGTTTAGTGTTGTGTGTCTTTGTGCAAATAAAGATACGGGTGACATGACGTGAGTGGAAGCCATGAGTGGCCCAGATGTTCTAGACATCAGTGGAGATAATTGGTTCCTGTCTAGCATGTAGAGCGTGACTCGGTATTCATAGAACCCGGAGGAACCAGAATTCATGTGAATGATGGGGAGAAGTTGGGGGTCTGGAGGAGGACGCAGCTGCTGTACTTATTCTTAGGGATTTCTTTTTAGCTAACTTTATGGCTCCTGGACAGAATGTATCTGCTAAACTAAGATCAGCATGTAGACTCTATTTCTGTGTGTATCTGCCGGAGTCCACAGACACTCCCTGTTCACATGGCCATTGCAGCACTCAACAGATTTCATTGTAGGGTTTTGATCGACAGACAAGCTATTTATATTTATAATAAAAGCCTTTTATTCAGTTTGCTGGTATTAGTGCACAGTCATTCACAGCTGCCATTTGGGAATATTTGACTAATTAGGTGAAATCTGGTTGCATTAGCTAACTGTGCTTTTTGTACCTTGTTTAAGCGTCTGGAACAGTACTTGAAAACCCTGGGGAAGCGCACAGTATGTACCGATGTTTGTATGTGACTTGTCTGTAGGTAGATGTGCACCTTTTACTGTACCGTTTTGTGGTGTTAATGTGTACGTGCCTTCTATATATTCACTATGTATTTATGTGGTTCCTTTTACTTGAAATGAGTGTTTATGTATGGAATTTTTAGGTTTTATTCATACCTTTGCAAGCTTATTAATGCACACTCAATATAAACTTAACTATTTTCTGGAGGGTAGTTTCCTTAAAGTGAAACTTTACCAAAAACCACTTGATAAAAAAAATCCATTCCACATTAATAATTATGCTACCAAAATGAGTGTGCGCTGTAAATTGCCTCCAGAATTGCTCCTGCTTCTTCTTGCTGGAGCCCAGAGCCCCTGAACAGCAGTAATTCTTTAGGCTGTCCGCAGATCCGGCCCCTAGTGGCTCTGATTTTCTGCATAATGCTGAAAATGAAGAGCAACTGTGCAGAGCAGGGTGAGACAGTGTATTACTGGATTTTAAACCGTATAAGCACTTATTTTTAATGTTTTACATAGCTATACCTGCAGAAGGAGCCAGCATGAAGTGATCTAGCAGGACTTCATTTTCTGACTAAAGTTCCAACCAAAAGGGACCAACCAACTCCGCTTGTCTGCCTCCTACTCCAAAAGCAAGGCTTTATATAGTTCAGCTTTCCAATTCTTAGATGATTTTTTTACTTTTTCACCTGGTGATCTGGCCTGTAAGTCTGTCTGGACAGCTTGGCCAATTATAGGAAAAATAACAAAGTAGCAGTTTCCAGGGTTGAGACAAACCATTAACTCTGACAGGGGTGCTTATACTGGTCAGCTTTTATTCATTTATGTAAAACGTTTATCCCACAAGGAGAAAAAAAAAACTTGCTTCAAAGTGGAACTAAACCCTCCTATCCTTTACAGCCAAGGAAGCTGCCACCTTGGCCTCTGTTTGATCTGCAATTACCATGGTGCTGCCATTTGATGACTTGACAGTTCAGGCAAGAGCGAACATAAGCGCACTGGTATCTGTAAGTTCTCATTCAAGGCATGCCTTGAATGTAACTGTTTTGGGAAACCGTTAAATCAGTGGATTTAATTCCGCATTAACTGAAAACAAAGTTTTAGCACAAGTTTGACTTTTAAAGAGGAAGTAAACCCAGATGGGGTTTACTTCCTCTACATACCCCTGTAAATTAGAAGCATAATGGGCTACTATGTGTCGCGTAGTAACCCATTATGTGCCACTTACCTGCAAATGAGTCCAGCGCTGTCCCCTGTGTTGGCGGCGTCCATCTTCAGCCCCTCTTCCTTCCGGGGCTGCGACTCCAGCTCTGTGACTGGCCGGAGTCACGTGACGGCATGCACGCCGGAGTCGCTAGTCATGGCTCAGTGTCAGTGGAGAAACGGCACGGAGGCCGTTTCTTCAATGCGCATGTGCCGAAATCACGTTGGCACATGCAGAAAACATCATATCTCCTGAACCGTGCTGGTTTAGGAGATATGCAGGGTACCTACAGGTAAGCCTTATCATAGGCTTACCTGTAGGTTAAAGTGGTTGTCACAGGTTGACAACCACTTTAAATTCTTAGCCAAGTCCATCTAAATCTGCTAGTGCAGTGGTTCTCAACTCTGGTCCTCAGGACCCACTAACAGTCCAGATTTTAAGTATTACCTTGGGGAGATGCAGATTAGAATACTGCAATCACTGAGCAGCAAATTGTATCACCTGTGATGCATTTCACCTATCCTGCAAACCTGGCCTGTTAGTGGGTCCTGAGGGCAGGAGTTGAGAACCACTGTGCTAGTGATTCTGATAGTACCCTCTCCCCAGATAACCATTGCTGCTGTCTTAGGGTTGCTCCAGCATCCAGAGTGGAGCCACCCTAATGTAGAAAGAAGAAGAATGGTGGCACTCCGTAGCAATGTCCAACGCTTGAAATATTTATTTAAATGTTGCCAGAAATACAGCGGTAGACATGTTTCGTTCGAGCTTGCTATTTACGTAATGAGGAAGCTCTAGCGTCTCGAGTGAAACATGTCTACCGCTGTATTTCTGGCAACATTTAAATATATATTTCAAGCTTTGGACATTGCTACGAATTGCCACAATTCTTCTTCTTTCTACATTGTATCCACGGAGGCAAAACCGGGGTGAGCACCTGTCAACTGTCCACCACATCCTCTGGCCTGAGTGGTGTGCACCTTCATGTATTTTGGAACCACCCTAAGACAAGAAGTGTTACTCTTAGGATCACCAGATTAAAATAAAGGGGAGAAAATGCAGTCACCACATTTAAAGTGGAGTTCCACCCAAAAGGTAAACTTGCGCTTTAAGGGCTCCTGACCCCCTGACATGCCACATTTTGGCATGCCATTTTTTTGGGGGGGGGGGGGGATGTGGAGTGGGATTGGGTGCCTAGTTTTGACAGGTACCCAGCTCCTGCTTCCGCTCGCGCCGCCTAGGTGACTCAAGCAGAAGTTCTCCTCTTCTGGGACATGTCACAGGTCCCAGAAGATTGCCCGGCCATTGAGGAGGTGCATGCGCAGTGCGCATCTGGCTGTGAAGCCACAAGCTGTCAGTCCGGTGCCCACACTAGTGATGCCGGGGAGAGGAGTGAGGCTTCAGGCGGCCGCATCGCTGGATTATGGGACATGTGAGTGTGTGTTTATTAAAGGTCAGCAGTTACACTTTTTGTAGCTGCTGACTTTTAATAAACACATAAACCACTGGAACTCCGCTTTAAGGAAGGTAAGTTGCAACATTAAACTTTTTGTTTTTGGGTCTTGCCATGCTGTGATTGACAGGCAGAAATATACCCAACATGCTGGAGACTATCTGAGCAATAAGTACACCTGACACTAGTATTTGACAGCTGTCTAGCTTGTCCACTGCCAGATTATTAGAAGTAGTGCCCAGTGTTTATTGGTGGTCTTTGAGGGCATTTTAGCATCATTGCAGACTGTGTACAAACTATAACACCCAGCATGCCCTGGTAAAGCTGCAGTAGTAGCTAGCAGTTGCTATGCATACAATAAATGCTGATGGTAGGAGTGATAAAATATTTATGGCATGGAGTGATGATCACGAGGAGAGATGTCATCCATCACTCATACCTATTTCATCAGGAGGACCTTGAGTAATCTGGCGGTATGGGTGGCACTGCGCTGTATGGGAACAGTAGCTGTTTGATGTGGTGAAAGGTGCATAGTTTTACTTTGTTGCTGCATCTCATAACTAAAACAACTGGCTGCGAGCGTGTTTTCTTAACTAATGAGAATGAATGTTGTGTAGGTGGAGAGTCGTAGGGAAGCTTTGTACAGTCTAGAAATAGAAATCTGGCGGGACTGAATTCCTCCCTGATAGCTCTGGGAATTATTTGAATTGGGGAATATTGAAGATAAAAATGAGAAATCCTTCTATGGATTCCTAGGAAAATGTGTTTTCCCTTAAAGCATTGATTGTTTACTGGCCATGACCATTACAGGAATGTCTCCCCCTCCCCCCCTCCCCCCCCGATGCATATTCTATTCATTTTAAATTATAGGTTTGTGAGACTGATCATTAAAGGGGAAGCAGGGCAAAAGCTCTTTTGGTCCTGCTTCTCCTGTGGGTCACAGGAGTGCACTTAGTTCTGCACTCTTGTCACCCGTCACTCAGCCTCTCCAAACTCCTGGAGCAATCCCGACTTTAATGTCGGGATCCGCCCAGATGCCTGAACCAGCAGCTGGCTCCACCTCTGTCAGCCAGCTGCTCCCACCCCCTCCACAGCCCGTTGCTCTAGTGAGCTCTGGAGGGTCAAAGCAGATCGAGAACCAAGCGATCAGCCGGGTTTGATCACTCGGTTCTCGGTCTTAGAGGGAGTGGGGGCCAAATGCAGCATCTGATTGATTCTGCATCCGCCTAGGTGAGTATGGATGCTTAGATTTTTTTTTTTTTTTTTTAATCCCAGACTTCTAGTTCCTGTCTTTTAAAGTATTAAACATTATAGCATATTTTTCATGCCTGTAGAGGACTTTAAAGCTGAACTCTGGGGAAACCCAAAAAAATCCCCTTATGTGGGGCTCCACCTGCACTGCAAAGGTTAGATGCGTGTTTTGCTTAGGGTACCTGCAAAAAGGACTTTTTTGCTTGCCTTTTATCAGAGGCCTTTCACACACTGTTAGAATGCCCCACACAGCCTCTTTTCTAAGGTGCTCTGTTGATTGTAGGCACTTTGACATCATCAAGTACAATATAGGGCCAGTAGTCCTGAATTGTATGTGAGGACACTGAAGGTCCACCCACAACCTGGAGCATCAGGAAGAAGAGTTTAGCATCGGATGCTAGGGGAGTAAGGGATAAGGTAAGTACAATTCCTTTTAAGGTCTCATTCACTTGAACTGAGTCTTTTTGATCATTTCTATTTTGCATGCATTTGTGCAAGTTTAAGGCTTAAGTCCTATATATTTTTTAGCCAGTGGAAAACTAGCTGCTAGACAAGGAAATGCACATTGTGTGTGTTGTTTTTTTTTTTTTTTCAGCTGCTTCCATTAAAGTTTATTTGGGCCCAGAAGCGCAGCCAAAAGAAGTTCATGTACAAGCCCCAAATAAAGCTCATGTAATTTTTCAAATGATGAGATTCAAGCAATACTACACTCACCACCTAATAAGATGGAAGTCCTAGTGTCTAGCGTGCAAGCATTTGTGGTAGAGTTACAAATCGCTCAGGTGTGAACGGGGCCTTACTCTGGATTCAGACAATTTTGCAGTGGGGTCAGAAATTGCCAAATTTTGCCTGAAAAGAACCTTCTGTACTTCTCCAGATGACAGGCGTCTGAGCCCACAGGTGGAAAACAATGGGATTTTTATTGAGTGCTTTGTCGCACTAGAGAGTTCTAAGAGTTCCTTGAGCAGTGGAGGACTGACCTATTTCATGGTGCCTGGCTAGTTCTAGGACCAAGCATCATGACACCAACTTTTTTAGCTCTTTGTAAAGGTGGCATTCTGGGCATCACTGTAAGCTCGCTGTCAACTGATGTCACAGAGCCAGTCCAGGCTGGGGCAAGATCACGATAATATGGTGAGGATCTGCCCACAGGTTGAAAACAATGGGATTTTTATTGAGTGCTTTGTCGCTTCAAATGCTGAGGTGTCAATGGGGCCTTAAAGCGGAACTTCACCCAAAAGGGGAAGTTCTGCTTGTCTGCTTCCTCTCCCCCCTCCTACATTTTGTCTTTGTTTGTCTTGTTTGTTGTTCTCCTGCAGACTTCTGGGACACGTCACAGGTCCAAGAGCACTGCAGGACCATTCACAAAGCGTAGCACGGCTCGCAAATGTGCAGTGGAAAGCTGGCTGTGAAGTTGCAAGCAGTCACAGCTTGCTTCCCAAAGTAAATTTGGCACCAGTACCCAAAGACTGCTGAAGAGTTGGCTCCTGAATCCTGAATCCTTGGACAAGTAAGTGTCCTATTAAAAGTCAGCATCTACAGTATTTGTAGTTGCTGTGTTTTTTAATCCTTTAAAGAACAGCTGAAGAACCACTTTAAGTATGCATTGGGCCTAGTGGCATTGGATTGTTTGTCAGGGCACAGCATTTCATGTTAATTTCCTATTTAGAGAAATTGATACTTCAACAAACTATCCAAAAATGAATTGGGATATTGTAATTCTTTTAATAAAGTGACTATTCTGCTGTTGTTTTGTACAACATACAGTTTGCCAGAATGAGTGGTTGCTCTTTATTTAGCATGGATGGTACATTAGCTTACTCATCGTAGCTTTCCAGACATAGTGCAGAAAGTCTCGTGCCCCTACAAAGGGGATTTTTGTAAAGGTTTGAAGATGAGCAGACCAGCTGTCCTGTCAATCATGGTTACAAGTTTGACCCTGGATACTCTGCAGGTTACCGTCCTGTGACATTACCAACATTTACCAGCCTTATGCTAGCTGTGATCAGGTCAAAATCTGACATGTTACATCCTTCAAAGTCACAGGTTCTAGTTAAAAAAAAATATATATATATTACATAGGAAGCTCTAATTGACCCTATCTTGATATCTTGGCTATCTAAAAACCCTACAAGCTTTCATTGATGTGAAGTGGTGTGTACCATATTCTGCATATTTCCAACAATGACATTTGATTAGAGTTGGACTTACCTGTTAACCCTAAAACATGTTGGATTATTTGAAAGTACTGAAAGTTGAGTTTAGTCAATACTTTTCTACTTTCAAGTTATCTTGTAATGAAAAGCCACCACCAACATTCAGTAACATACATTTTAAGTTAGTATGTAATTGTCCCTGCTGGGCCGATTCACCATCTTTTAAAGTTGTCACCAGAAAGCAAGGTGAGTGAAAATTTCATGTTCAAGTAAGAAATTAGGTGATTTCAAAACAGACATGAGTTCTAAGCATTACCTAACCCTGTCCAAAATGATGAATTTTGGCTTTTCATATACTTTAATACGAGGAGAAATGCACTTTTGCAATGGCTTACACAGCTCAACACATGTTAAAGCACATTTATGTGCATTTGTGTACTGTGGTGTCATTCATTTTTAATGGACACCCCAATGTACAAAGACAATGTAGCTCTAACCAGCTTGTCCATTTTCTAGCATGCGATTATTGCCAGTGGCTATAGCCGCTAGCAATAATCACTATGTTCTCTCAGCAGGGATGGCTCACCGCTCCCCTTCCCAGCCAGCAGAACACAATAGCTCCATGGGGGGGAATCAAGCAATTTAAAATCACATCATATATGGCCTGCCTTAGAGAAGTCTTTAATAAAGACAGACATTTCATTCAATTTTTTTTTTTTTTTTAATCTGACCTAAAAACCGAAGATAGTGCAGTTGATTTGCTGAGAGATATCTGCAGGTTGCCATTGCTGACCTCTCCTTATGAAAATGCTGGTTGCTTTGTTTGTCATGAGGACCATGTAGCTTCAATACTTTGAGTTACTGCCTTGGAACAAGTATTTAGATTTGCAGTTTGACCTCACTGGTTGCATGCTTGTTATGGGTCAGTGAAGTAAAGAATTGAGACTAGAGGATCAACACTGACAGTCAGATGCAGCTGGCATTTTCATAAGGGGAGGTCAGCTATGGCAGCCTAGAGATATCTCCCAGTACACATTTCTTTAAAGTACATTGCATAGGGGGGTATAATACACTGTTATTTTTTTATCAGATAAAATATAGCATAAAATGTCTCCTTATTTAAGAACTCTTCCCTTGCTCTTCTGTATGTGGGTGTTCAAGCTTAGGGTAACCATAAAACGCAGTGGCAAACCTCTCATCTAAGCCACCAGCAGGGCTCTCCCTGGAATGTCCCTTCATCACTGCAGCCTTGGGGAAGTGAATAGGACTTTCTAAATAAAGGCTGCTGAGTAGATTCCTCAAATACTGAGAGATCCACAAGAATGAACCACCTGGCCAGATCACTTATATTACAGTAAGATGATGACAATGCATGTGGGATCCATCTGTCTTTCTAAAATGCTGTGTAATGGGAATATTGGATGTACGAAGCACTGTAAATCTGCTGTTCCTAATGTAAATTAATCATTTTTTTTAGCTTAGTAATTGATTTTAATAGAAGGTGTAACTACAGTCCTTGCAGGTCCTGCACATGAGGTCAGGGGGTCCAACTAGATCTCCCACCACTTCCTGTCCTGTTGACAAGTTTCAAAAGACAAAAGGCGGCAATAAATCTAAAATCCCAATACAGTAGAGAGGGGTCAGGTTTTGATTGCAGTCTGTGTCACTTTCTTCATGTCTGGTAAAACAGTTGAATGGTGTCTCAAACTGTAAAAACCCCAACAGGAGTTCTTACCCTTCTTTGTTCAAAATTAAATCAAAAATGATTTGGCTGACCAGACAATTTATGCATTTAAAATGAAATGAAATCTTCAGATTAAACTGTTTCCAAAAAGAAAGCTGAAGTAAGGCCTGGTTCAAACGATTGTGGGTGCAAGAATCTCAGCATTTCCTGCATCCTCAACTACCGGCAGTCAAAATTTGCACCTGTTTAAAAACATATTCATTCTTCATGGCATCTCCATGCATCTCAAACCGCATTTGCGGGTGCGAGAACTGCAGGGAAATGGTACAAATGCACCATGCGATTTCCTGTGTTTCCAAAATGGTGCAGGAACCCTTTTTTCTGTGGAAAACGCAGGCATAGCAGCCAGTTCAAATGAATGGGCTCCCATGACCACGCAAACGCGCACTGCAAACCCGCATTAGTGTGAACTAGGCCTTAGAAATATTAATTAAATATTATTAAATCCTGAAAGCCCACCATATTGCAAGGGTTAAATGCTCATTAACTATAGGGGGGAAGAATGGAGGGATAAGGTATAATACAGCTATACTCATCCCGGATTCATCTAGAGAGTGCTAAGAGTTCCTTGAGCAGTGGAGGACTGACCTCCTATTTCATGGTGCCTGGCTAGTTTTAGGACCAAGCATCATGACACCTACTTTTTAGCTCTTTGTAAAGGTGGCATTCTGGGCATCACTGTAAGCTCGCTGTCAACTGATGTAACAGAGCCAGTCCAGGCTGGGGCAAGATCACGATAATATGGTGAGGATCTGCCCACATCCCTGACCGGCACCTGGCTCATCCCCTCAGCGAGTCGCTCCCGTCCCTTCCACAGCCCAGCGCTCAAGTGAGCGAAGCGGGGGGCTTGGCAGAGCAGAGAATCGATGACTGACAGTCACCAGCTCTCTGCTCCATGGAGCACTGAGAATTGATTGATCAGCGGTGTTTGATCACTCGGTTCTCAGTCTTAGAGCCGGCGGGGTACAGATGCAGCATCGAACTGATGCTGCATCCACCTAGTTAAGAATGATTCCTTGAAAAAAAAATGCTGAACTTCTCTTAAAAACACTCAGTTGTTTTTTTTTTTTTTTTTTGTTTTTTTTTTAACCTCCTCGTCCCGAACGGTAGGGTCCGATACCCAAACACGCAAAGATAACTATATGTGTGGCCCCAGTTAAATGCGTGATTTTGACCTCGTACCCGTTAGACCACGTCGAGACATATCTTTGGTCAGTTGAAGGTCTGAGAAATCGGTTTCAAATTAACTTGTTCGACTTCAGTACGTGTGGTACGTGTGATCGTAAAAATTCGGCGTAAAACGTGACAGGTCAAAATCGTTTAGACCTCCCTCTTTTGAGATCAGGGAGATACGTTTCAACTGAGGTATCCTACTACGTTCTATTCTCCGACTTTGTCCTTAGGACTCCGTCTCGAGTATCACAGTCGAATTTCAAAGTGTTTCCATTCTTAATTTTCTACTCCTTCGACGTATAAGTCATTTACTATTTAGTCGAAGACTTTCGCTAATTTTTTTTTTGTTTTTTTTTTTTTTTTTTGTT
>BLSH010418757.1:505439-517183 GCA_018402905.1 Glandirana rugosa | reverse complement strand
ATTATACAATTATACGTAACGTATGATTGTATAATACTTTATGAAGGGAATCTTGCTCCGGGGGCTACTTTTACCTACAGGTAAGCCTATAATAAGGCTTACCTGTAGGTAAAAAGAATATCTCCTAAACCTACATGGTTTAGGAGATATTCGCCCTGCATGCAGCCACTGACATTAGCAGCGCATGCGCTCTGATAATCCGGCGGAGGCAGCCGGCAAATCAGAGCTGGCTGCCGGAACGAAGAGCTCCCGCACGCACGCGGCTCCAGCCACTCATAGCGCCGGAGCTGCGTACCCGGAAGAAGGAAGAGGACCATCATGTCAGCTCCCTCAGCGCTGACGGACTCGGGCATCGGGGGCCTCGTTCTAAGGGAAGTATTTCATAATATGTTAGTATGCAATGCATATTAACATATTATGCTATTGTCTTGCAGGATTGTTTTTTTTTTGTTTTTTTTTTTCTGCTGGGTTTACTACCGCTTTAAGGAGGCCTGCCCCCTGCCAATCTGAGTAACCGAGGGGTGTTTCTTCCTGCAGCCTCCAGCTCTCCCTGGGCCACTCCCTTGCCCAGAATCAAAACAATCAGGCCTGCATTTAAGTCGGGCCTGACTAAATTTGCCTCACCTAGCAAGAATCTCCCTCTATCACCTACCTAGCGTGGAGGGCCATACACATGTATGCATTTCTAATTGATCTAGTGTAATCACAAATATTAGGAATGACAAAAGGAGTTACCCCATGTGTTACTTACAGGGTATCTATGTGTTGGTAGCCATGGGCCCCCCATATATGGAAATGTCTTTTCCGGGAGCTGAGATGGTAAGCTCTTCGACGGCCAACCCACAAAGGCAACCCCCAGGATGGATGAGCACCAGACTGTGATTGATGGGTGTGTGATGCCAGAACCAACCTGTAGCTGTGGAAAATATGTGGTGTGTGTTAGTACCCAATTATGCATGAAATTCCTTATTTGGGATAAGGAGAGTGATGCAAGAAAGGAGAAAATGTGATCAGTACAACCAAAACCAGGAAAGAGGAATACCGTATGTACTGTACAGGAGACGTTTTATGCAATCAAATTACTTATTGGTTTATTGAATTTCATGGTGTTACAAATTGGGTAAAATCAGGTTACAATTACCCATGTCGTTTAGCGTTTGAGAGATGAATCTCATGCTGGCTCTGGTTGGGTTATTTTTCACATGTGGAAAAATCTAGGCCTAAAGCCTAGTACACACAGGCCTAATAAGAGGCAGCATCACTGGTTCAGTAGAAACCGTCCGACCAGCTCCAGAATAGCCAAAGTCTGAGTGCACTGACCACACCAGACTAGGTGTACCCCCCCCCCCCCCATGTCCGAACACAATAGCTCAGATTGTTAGTACGGTTCCGACCTGAGCTGTCAGTTTTTTTTTTTTCTGTTCAACGCAGGTTACTAGTAGTGTGTACGAGAGGAGGCCGCAGGGCACTAAACACACAGATGGTGGAATCCTGAGGAAACCAGGAAAAATTGATTACTCCTTATTACTCTGCCTCTAGACTAAAGCCTCATACACACTATTTTTTTTTCAATCAAAACCTGTCAGGTTGGAGCCGCTGTACTAACAATCCAATGTTAGTACAGCAATCTCCCTCGCTGTGCTATTGTGTTCTGACAGGGGGGTGGCCCCCCCGCCAGAACATTCTGGTCGACGCTCTCAGCCATTGTCTGAAAGTGCCGATCGGGAGCCAGTTGGCGTGACCCTTTGACAGAAGCCGGCCAAACTTCTGCTGGGCTGCCGTACACACAGGCCGAATGTCGGGTGGTTTCTATTGAACCGGCTGATAAAAAAAATTCGGCCCGTGTGTACTAGGCTCTAATGACCATTTTAACCCTGCAGTGAGGGGAGCCCACTGCAGGGGTATTTGTTTTTTTTTTTTCTTGTACCCAGAATCAGACACAGTCACATGGGATTTTTTTTAACCCGCGTGTACTGTATGTGTTTTTTAGATTCTGCTTTTCTCTCTTGCTCTAAGCTTGAGCTATTGAGCTCTAAAAACAGGCTGTTGGCACAAAGGACACTAAGGGAGGGTCTTAAACATGAAAAGCAATCTGCTGCCTCAAACAGACAGTGCAAAATATTAATTTGCAAAATGTCATATTTTAACCACTTAAGGACCGGAAGGATTTCCAGCTTTAGGACCGGAGCCCTTTTTGCGATTTGGCGCTGCGTCGCTTTAACTGACAATTGCGCGGTCGTGCGACATTGTACCCAAACGAAATTTGCGTCCTTTTTTTCCCACAAATAGAGCTTTCTTTTGGTGGTATTTGATCACCGCTGCGTCATTTCTGATCGCCGCTATAAACAAAAGAAGAGCGACAATTTTGCAAAAAAACCCAAATTTCTTACTTTTTGCTAAAATACAAATCCAAAAAAAAAAATATAAAAAAACATTTTTTTTTTGGCCAATTTATATTCTTCCTCATATTTGCGATAAAAAAAATCGCAATCGGCGTTTATTGATTGGTTTGCGCAAAAGTGGTCGCGTTTACGGATGATGAGAATTCATTTTTGGGGTTTTTATTTTTTTTTATTTTTTACTAGTAATGGCGGCGATCTGCGATTTTTAGTGGTACTGCGATATTGGGGCGGACATGTCGGAACGCTTTGACACTTTTTTGGGACCATTGGCATTTATACAGCGATCAGTGCTATAAAAATGCACTGATTACTGTGTAAATGCCATTGGCAGTGAAGGGGTTAACCTGCAGGGGTCGCGCTAAGGGTTAAGTATGTTCCCTGGGCGTGTTCTAACTGTAGGGGGGCTGCCCTAGCTGGGGAAGGGAAGTGGTCACAGCCTTCATGTACGGGAAGGCTGTGATCACAGCCCTTCCCCCTCACACAGAGCGGAGGTCCGTGTTTACTTACACGGACCTCCGCTCATTCGCTCCGGGGGGGGCATCGCGGGTGGCCGGCGGCAATCGAAGCCGCCGCACCCGCTCCCTGGCCCCCCCCGTACACGGTGAGCTCACAGTGGCTCTGTATCGCGCCCGCCGTCGTATGACAGCGATTTGCGTTACAGAGCCATTCTGTCGCCGTCAATTGCCGACCAGCGGTCGGCAAGCGGTTAAAAACTTAAATCCTTTTTTTATTTTATCATCCCCTAGAGAAGCCCTTCAAGACTTAATTCTTCCAGGGATTAAAGTGTTACTAAACCCAGGACACTGCATTCACTATATCTGGTCTCCCACAGTACACAGAACATGGAAATGCAATTATTTTTGTAAATATAAGCTGCTAAATATCTTTTCTCATCAGCAGTATATAGCAGTCTTGTGGCTTCTATCCGTGTCTAGTTAAAGCTTGTAGGAGTTTTCCTTCTACTCTGACTTTCCTATGAGGCAGCGTGACCCCTGACCCTCTCTGGACAGTACTGATTGGCCCTGTGCTAATCACATGCACTCTTCCAAACTCTCTAGCAATACACACCAAGCTGAGCATGTGCAGGGTGACTCCTAGGGCTCTGTACTATCAGCAGATGGATTGGGGACAGTAAAAGAAGGGGAGGATCAGAGAAACAGGTTCAAACAGCCTTTTTGCACAATGCGGAGGATTAACCACTTAGGGTCCACAGTGAGTATAACAAGCTATTTTGCTAACACTTTAAACCAAAGCTTGAATAGCCCACCCTTGGGCAAATGCAAGTAAAGAAATATAATTTGTGAAGTGCATAACAATAAGCAGATTTAAGAAGATATGCAGGTAGCAATGACATTCCTGAACAACAGCAGATTACAGTTAGTAGCCTCCTGAGAAAATGCCCTTCACACTAAGGCTAGATTTAGACTTGCGTCTAAATCCGCTGCTCCTTTGAAGAACGATCATGTTCGAATTGCTTTTCAGAGGTGATTGACAGGTGGTGAGAAAGCAATGTGATGCCTCCTCACTGCCTGTTTTAACCCAATTTTTGCCACCAATCAGGCGGCATTTCTGTGCATTGCATGCTGTTGTGGGGTGTTTATGGCACTTTCCTGTTCACTTGAATAGGTCATGTGGATTTCAAATTTTTGGATAGCTTTTGCTGCAGGCCCAAAGCATCTCTATAACAGCATGTAAACACCCCTGTCCACTGCCAATTGCAGCTTAAGAGGGGGCAGTTGGGTTGCAGTTCTACTTTGGTAGACAATGGTGTTAAATCTGAATCCTAAAGCTGGGCACACACAGCGATATTTTTGAAATTTAGCTGGTGGGTGACCCTGTCTTCACCATCGTGCCTGACATCCTGCGACTGGAAAGTGAAAGGCTTTGGGAGGACAATCGTCAGCTGAACAGTGGCTGCATCCAGTTCTGAACTCCGCTGGCACCTGTGACTACCATAGCTGGCACTGAAAATTCATTCCTTCCGCTTGGTGAAGCTTGAATGGAGGAATATATCAGTGCATGACCACACATGCTTAAAGTGCTACTAAACCCAGTAATATGAAAATAGTTCATCTGCCCCCACAGTGCCCACAGCTTATAAATCTTCTTTTTACATTAAAATACTGCCACCATATAACCTTTTTGGATGATCTGTATACCACAGTTTCCTGATAACCTGCACAGTTTGTCCACAGCTGAAGGAGATTTCCACTACAGCCTCTATACATGCCCACATGTGTGATGTCAATATTATGTAACCTGAACAGTTCAACTGAAACCGGAAATGTTCTATCCAGCATAAGAGACCAAACTGAGCATGTGCAGCTTTACCACTCTGCTGTGTATTATATGAACTTGCTTAGATTGACAGTGCAGGAGGGAAGAATCTATGCATACAGGATAAAACAGCCTTCTTTAAACCATCCTGAGGATTAACCCCTTAAGTTTCACGATGAGCATAACAAGCATGCTATGCTGCATATACAGACTGATTTTACTGTTGTGGGTTGCTAAAGCTGTGCGCATTAAAAAAAAATTAAAATGCCATATTCTTTTTATTAAAGTGGTTGTAAAGGCAGAACATTTTTTTTTATCTTAATGCATTCTATGCATGAAGTCTACCTTGTGTGTGTAGCAGCCTCCCCAGCACCCCCTAATTACCTGAGCCCCATCTCTCTCCAGAGATGTCCACAAGTCTTTTAGCCGTACAGGACACTCCTCCTGATTGGCTGAAACACAGCAGCGATGCCATTGGCTCCCGTGGCTGTCAGCCAATCAGGGGAGAAAGGGACGTGGCTGGGCCGGTGCTCCGTGTCTGAATGGACACACGGAGCTGTGGCTCGGTTTGGGTACCCCATGTAGCAAGCTGCTGGCTGAGGGGGCACTCAATGGAAGGGAGAGGCCAGGTGCTGCAAAGAGGGACCTGAGAAGAGGAGGATCTGGGCTTCTCTGTGCAAATCCAACTGCACAGAAGTAAGTTATAGCATGTTTGTTGTTAAATAAAAAAATAAAAAAAATAGCCTTTACGATCACTTTAAATTTAATCCCCTTTTTTAAAATTAATTAATTCATTTTTTTATGGCATGTCCATGCTGGTGATCCCTTCCAGCCTCTTTGCGGATACTTGTCTACATGCATCTGCTTTAGCAGAGCTGCACATGGTGGGGATAATGAGCATGTCTTCTTGTTGTCTTGTAGCTGCTGGGCATGGTGGCATCAGTGTTAACCTTTTTACATTGCCCTGCATGGTGTTACCGTTTGTACTTTCATTAGAAGTTTTAGAAAAGGTTGACAGATGTAAAGCATACAGCTGTCATTATTTAGTTTTAGTTTGTTCCTTGTCCTTGTCAAGCTCTATTAATGAGGGGATTTGGCTTCTTCTGTTTGACCACCGATTTGCTGGGCAGCATCCAGACCTGAAAGTGTAGCTTGCCTGCCAGAAACCCAGATTTCTGTCCATCATGTGAGGGTGCTGCATAGACTCTTTTTGTACTGCATTAGTAAATGGCAAAATACTTGCATGGGAACGCACAATACTGAAGGATATCATTAGAAACATGTGAAATTATCCAGTAAACTCAACAGAGAATTGTTTGTTTTTTGGGTTTTTTTGTGACGCTGGTGCTGGAAATTTGTGCCTCTTTGCCTATGCTGGCGTTTTAATGCTTTACTTGCTGGAAGATGTGCTGAGCATATGTTCTTCAGCTGTGAAACGTTGAATTTCTTTGTGTTTGTGTGTTTTTAATTTCAGCTTCTTCACAACTGAATTTTTTCTTAGCATGTAAACTATGCTGGGGTTTGGAACATCAAAAGGAAATGTCTGACAAAACTCATGAGTTATCAATAAAGAGACTTTTGTGCAACTATTTTATATCATGCTCAAATATTTGAGTGTACCACCCTCTAGTGTGCTAGTAGTGAAGTACAAGCAAATGTATTTGTGGAGTAAGTGGAGAAACTTCTAGAAGTTAGTGGGTGGAGACCAGGAGGATTTATCTGCATACATAGGAAAACCTAGCCGATTTCCAGGAGTGCTGTCCTGGCAGGGTTGCTAAGCCAGTCTTTAAATATGGATAAGTCAACCTAACAGGGGAGTCGGGTGGAAGATGGCATGCTGAGGAGGCTGTCGGTGGCCTAGGAGGGGTCTCCTAGGTCTAGGCGGACCCCAGCCCTAGGCCATGCTCAGGCTGGCCCAGCAAGATCCATAATTCAGCATTGCGGTTTGATTTAGAATCGTGCCTGACAGCAGTGGGAGTAAGGAGGACAGAGTAAGTACATCAGCACACTCAGGGATTTTCAAGGGCAGAGACTGCCAAATGTAACAAGTTTTCTAAAAAGACTGCATTGTGCTTAAAGTGGTTGTCAACCTGTGACAACCACTTTAACCTACAGGTAAGCCTATAATAAGGCTTACCTGTGGGTACCCTGCATATCTCCCAAACCTGCACGGTTTAGGAGATATACAGTGTTCTAGATATGCCGACGTCATTTCAGCACATGCGCAGTGAAGAAACGGCCTCCGTGCCGTTTATTCACTGTGATCGTGCCGTGACTGGAGTGACGTCACATGACTCCGGCCAGTCACAGAGCCGGAGTTGTGGCCCCGGAAGGAAGAGGGGCTGAATATGGACGCTGCCTGCACAGGGAACATCGTGGGACATCGCAGGCTTTGTTTGCAGGTAAGTGACACATAATGGGCTACTATGCGATGTGATGCGAATATGCCCATTATGTTTCTACTTTGCAGGGGAATATAGAGGAAGTAAACCCCATCAGGGTTCACTTCCTCTTTAACCCTAATCTTTGCCCTGTGATATCTTCTAAGCAGCCAGGAGGACTGGTAGTGCCTGCAAGCTGGGAGCAGTTCTACCTCTGGAAAGGACACACTCTTGCATGCTGTTTGCCTCATCTTTTTGTGCCATTTCCAAGAGAGGCTGAGCACTCCTAGTCTGTAATGGGCTTTTGCTATTAATCTACTAATGTTGACCATACACTATACGAAAATTCGGCCACAAATCTGTCATTTGGACAGGTTGTTTGTTATTCAGCCAGTTGGGCATAAATCGGTAATCGGTTGTGAGTTTATTTTGAGCCAAAAAAACAAAGGGCAAGTTTGGAAATTTTCTGCTGAACGAATGATAAATTGAAAGCTTAATGTGTTTCCCATCCAAACTTTGCATTAGGTATATGTGAAAAAATGAACAAAAAACTGATTCATTTATGTCCATTGAACAATTTATCAGTCATTACATGCTGGCACTATCGTTTGCTCTCACGGCCGAATGTTCGTTTTTCGAAAATGGGTTTGACCGGTTTTTCGTATAGTGTATGGCCAGCATTAGGACTGTGTAAGGAAAGGAAGAAAGTAGTTCAGGATCTTTTTGTACAGAAGATGAAAGTTGTCCCGTTTTTTGTTGTTTACTTCAAGTTGGGCATCCCATAAATCCCTTCACCCCATCCAAGTTTTTATCCCTAATAAAACATCAAAAAGCAAAGCCAAGGGACTGACTTCTTGTGTCCGGATGAAAGTGGAGAATGCGTGTTGCCTGGCTGTGCAGGAGTCGGGGAACCCGTCACCAGCCGCCCTTGCAGGGGTAGTGCTATATCTATATTGGCAAACTCCAATTACTAAAGCACTGTGTCTCATAAACCTTTGTTGCATTTTAAAAGGAGAAGTACAGCCAAAGCTTGTTTGGCTGTGGATCACAGGAGTGTGAAATGCATGTGAGAGAATGACCTCAGATTGTAATTTCTTTGAGAACAGGGATTGATGTGAATGTACAATGTCAATGACCTGTGTTGCAGGTGCTATATAAATATCTGTGTTAATAATAATATTAACCACTTGCAGCCCAAGGACGTTATTGACTCTGAGTGGGGATATCTGATGATGCCTGCAGCTACAGGCATCATCCAGATATCATCTTTTTCAGCCAGCGATTCCTTGCACCGTAAGAACTATCACATCGGCAGTTCAGCCCCTTGATCATTCTTACAGGTGACGGGAGGAGACACCCCCTCCCGCCACCCTCTGGTGCTTCTGCTGGCTCCAGAAGTTGAACATAGAGATTTCCGGAGACCAGATGGTCACCGGCAATCTCTATGACCTTCGGAGGCCGCGGGCGTGATGTTATGATGTCACGTCCGGTGCGACGGAAGTAAACATTGCTGGGGACTTTGCTGGAAAGGCAGAGATAGTTTTTTTCTTTCTTTTGATCTTGGTCTTTCCTGCCTGGAGTAGAGATGTGGGGTGTCACTCACTACTCCTATTACAAGGGATGTTTACGTTCCTTGTAATAGGAATAAAGGTGATTTAAATTTTTTTTAAAGGCAAGTGTAAAAAAAAAAAAAAGTGCCCCCACCCCCGTGTGCTCGCACACAGAAGTGAACGCATATGTATGTCACGCCCGTTCAAACGTGAGGTATCGCCACAAGCGGGCAACTATTCTTGGCCAAGACCTCCTTTGTAACTCTAAACCGGTAACCTGTAAAAATGTTTAAAGCGTTGCATATGGAGATTTTTAAAGCGGTAGTAAACTCTCATACATTTACCCGAAAAAAACAACAGAATGAAGTTCCTTAAGTTACTTTAAGTGAAATCGCCGCATAGGGAAAATACATGAAGGCTTCTTGTAAAATCGCTGCATTTGATAAAGTTCATTTTCCCCTGCAGCTGCCGCCATTCTAACGTCAGTCTTCCGTGTTCCATACTGATCTTACTTCCGCCCATACTTCGTTCCCATGTCCCTAATCCCGCGCGTACGCAGTACTCATCAAGCCCAGCGGGAAGAGACTCAGCTTGTGAATGTGAAAGTCTCGCGGGATCTCGGAGCTGACGCCAGGCAAAGGAAATGACTTAGCCCCGGCATGTAAACACCATTTTTCCGGCAAGAAGAGCCTGCCGGAAAAAATGTGATTAATTGCGCATGCGCGTGCTACGTCATTGGTTAGAAAAAGATGGATTATACCTAAAGGGATAAGGTAGGAAGCGATATACACAGATAGACTAGTTCACTAGGCAGGGATGCTTTATATAGTGGGTTTACTACCACTTTAAGTACCAAAGTTTGGTGCAAGTCCACGAGTGTTCGCAATTTTAAAGTGTGACATGTTGGGTATCAATTCTGAGTAATTTTCTAGAAAAAAAAAATGATGATTTTTACATGTAGGAGCGAAGTCCCAGAATTGGCCCGGATGGGAAGTGGTTAAAATGGCTGTATAATCATATTTTTGAGAACTTCTTGTTTGACCATATTTAATATTTACTATGTTTATTTAATATTTAAGATAATTTAATCTGAGTTCTTTATGACCTATTCCGAATATAAATGAGGCTGGGTTTACAGCAGGGGTCCAGTGAGTCCTGGTTCACCATTTCAGGTCCAATTTCGGCCCGAATTTTGGGCTGAATTCGGACCGGAAATGGACCAAAAGTCGCACAGCGGTTTTGTGCAAATCGCACTGGACCTGCTGCGGAGCTATGTAATGTAAAAAATATTCTGCTATTCGAATTGGATTCAGTGAACCCAGGCTCAATGTTTCAGCAAGAAAATGTTTCCTAGACAGTTGACATCTTCCACCTCCCCTTTATTTTTTTTTAATTTTTCATTAGACTGAACTCTGCTAGAATGGAAAATGCTTTTGACTGCAAACTGGTATAAAAGGAAATGTTTACAACTGTAGAAGCAAAATGAGTCTAGCATATGACACGTAACAGAAAATTTCTGTTGGTAGATTACCGGTTATTATTGTTGTTGCTTCCTCTATTGTCTCCTTTTCTTTTACCCAGCCTGGGCAGGCTCTGAGCGCGCAGTGGGGTAGATGTCACCTTGGTAACCCCTACACTGAGCTCTGTAGGGAGCGTGCACAGACTCCAGAGATGGAACTACGCAAGAGGTTTGGAAATCTTCCATCTGCAGCAGCACAGCTCACAATGCTGCCCGGAGGCTGGGCCCTTCTGTACTATGTCAAGTCCTGTGGTTCACAGGCTTCCCGTGCTAGTAGTTGCATTACTATAAAAATCTCCCTGCACTTCAAAGAAGATCCATCCTCATGAACAAGATACCTTGTGCATTATATTGTGTAGATATTCAGGTCCTATTCACACTTTTACAATCCCCACTTCCTGGGCCACTTTGGCAGGAGAGGAATTGCCTTGTCAATAGCTGATAAGCAGAAAGTTGGGCAGATCACAAGTTAACGATTACTGATATAGATAATGTACCTATCGCTGTTTTGTCCTTATGCCACATTCCTTGATACACCTCAAATTTGTTGCCATGTTTTTGCATATAATGCCTTTTCAAATTGTAGTCTTTTAAAACGGCCACAAACTCTTTAAAAAAAAAAAAAAAAAAAAAAGGTCCTTTTTAAGTGCATTGTGTTCGGGCGCCGGACACAGTGCACTATGGGAAGCGTGATGCCTATCCAATCACGAGATTGCAGGCGAGACACTTTGTTGGCATGTATTTGTCCTCTCTGGCGCCATGCGCCTTAGTGTCAGTCTTCTAGATTTAATTGTTTTGATTGGCACCGCCGTAGGTCATATGGGTGGTGCTTTCCCTCGGAACCGCAGCTTCACTTCCAGCATCTCTGTGCCAGTGAGAAATCGGAAAGTGATGGCACGGCTCTGTGGCTGGAACGCTCGGCCCAGGCAGTGCCTTTTTCAGAAGAGATCATCTTGGTAATAATCACTGGTCTAAAAAAGACATATATTTTTTATGCCCACTATACCCCTATCTGCTGTATCCTGTATATACCCCTATCTGCTGGATCCTGTATATACCCCTATCTGCTGGATCCTGTATATACCCCTATCTGCTGGATCCTGTATATACCCCTATCTGCTGGATCCTTTATATAACCCTATCTGCTGATACTGTATATACCTCTATCTGGTGGATGCTGTATATACCCCTATCTACTGTATCCTGTATATACCCCTATCTGCTGTATCCTGTATATACCCCTATCTGATGGATCCTGTATATACCCCTATCTGCTGGATCCTGTATATACCCCTATCTGCTGTATCCTGTATATACCCCTATCTGCTGATACTGTATATACCTCTATCTGGTGGATGCGGTATATACCTCTATGTGGTGGATGCAGGGCCGGCTCTACCAATAGGCGGAGTAGGCAGCCGCCTAGGGCGCACTGCCTCCTAGGGGCGCCTGGCCACTGTTGATCTGTCCCTGGCTGCTCTGCATTGATTCATGTAAAAACTGACACTGTGTGACTGAGGTAATGAGATTGTATTATCACATGCCATTTGCAAATGTATATAGAAATAGTGACTGATCTGCCAAATACCCCCCTTCCGCCCCCCTCCTCCTCCCC
>BLSH010418757.1:476342-505429 GCA_018402905.1 Glandirana rugosa | reverse complement strand
CTAAAAACTGTGGGATCCGCTTTGGAGTAAAACGGCGGGGGAACCGAGGTGGGGACTGAGGTGGGGGAAAAGAGACGGGTCGGACTAGTCGCGGTTACATAACGTCGGACTGATTGGCGCTGGTGAAGCTGTATATGATGGGCACAGGTGAGGCTGTATTGATTGGCGCTGGTGAAGTTGTACTTGATGGGCACAGGTGAGGCTGTATTGATTGGCGCTGGGGAAGTGGTATTTGATGGGCACTGGTGAGGCTGCATTTGATTGGCGCTGATCAGGCTGCAATACATTGGCGCTGATCAGGCTGGGCAGAGAAAAGGGGGTGGAGTCAGGGGTGGAGCCAAGGGGGCGGCAAAATGAGGTTTCGCCTAGGGTGTCAAAAATCCTTGCACCAGCCCTGGGTGGATGCGGTATATACCTCTATCTGGTGGATGCTGTATATACCTCTATCTGGTGGATGCTGTATATACCCCTATCTGGTGAATGCTGTATATACCCCTATCTGGTGGATGCTGTATATACCCCTATCTGGTGGATGCTGTGTATATACCCCTATCTGGTGGATGCTGTGTATATACCCCTATCTGGTGGATGCTGTGTATATACCCCTATCTGGTGGATGCTGTGTATATACCCTTATCTGGTGGATGCTGTGTATATACCCCTATCTGGTGGATGCTGTGTATATACCCCTATCTGGTGGATGCTGTGTATATACCCCTATCTGGTGGATGCTGTGTATATACCCCTATCTGGTGGATGCTGTGTATATACCCCTATCTGTTGGATGCTGTGTATATACCCCTATCTGGTGGATGCTGTATATTCCCCTATCTCGTGGTACCCCTATCTGGTGGATGGGTCAAAAAGGAAAGGTGGGATCTGGCACCCCCTATCGTAAATTTTCACCAGCCGGCACTGACAAATTCCCTACAGATTAAGCAGAGTGCCTTAGCATTTCCTTCAACAAAAGTAGTTATCTGTCCAATTTTCCTTGAACAATCTTCCTTCATTTGCAACTTTTTTATTTTTTATTTTTATTTTTTATTATGGGTTCGGTTTTCTTTTGAGATGTGGAAGCCATGCTAGAATAAAAAATATAATGGATAATGGGATTGGATTTCAACTGTATGTGCTACATGGGGAGGTAGAGGAGGGCTTTGGGAGGGGTGCAACTGAAATCTGGGAGGGCGCTATAGCAGGGCGCTATGGGGAGACCCTGAATTTACTGCAAACAGGGCAACCACAGCATCCCTCCAGACAGGAATGGACCTGGCTTGTTGTCACTGCCTGCTGCCACGGCTGCTATTGCAACCACGGCATCCCTCCAGACATGAATGGGCCTGGTTTGTCAGCTGGCTTGGTGGCTACTGTACTGGGATGACACCCTGCAGATGCTCCTCAGGCCGCATGCTTAATGCTGTTCTGCTGCGGGTTGGACACCCCTGGACTAAAGCAGTGTGCTCTTCTGTACAGTGCATTGGGATGCTATTCACAAAGAATGACACTGCAGCTCATTGCCCATAGAGTCATTAAAGGGGTTGTAAACCCTCAAGGTTTTTCACCTTAATGCATTCTATGCATTAAGGTGAAAAACCTCATTTAGTGCACCAGCCCCCCAGAGCCCCTGTTTTACTTACCTGAACCCGGTCTTTCCAGCACCAGGGACGAGCACACCCACTCCAGCCAGTGTCTTGGGTCCAGATTGGATAGATTGATAGCAGCGCAGCCATTGGCTCCCGCTGCTGTCATTCAAATCCAATGACGCGGGGCCGAGTCCTGACGTCTGTGTCAATGGACGCAGCAGCAGGACTCAGGAGCGCTCCTGCATGAGTGTCCCCAGGAAAGCGCTTCCCCGTAGGGGCACTCGATGCAGGGAGGAGCCAGGAACGCCGCAGGGGGACCCCAGAAAAAGGAGGATCGGGCCACTCTGCAAAACCCTTGCACAGAGGAGGTAAGTATAACATGCTTGTTATTTAAAAAAAAAAAAAAAAAAAAAAGACGCTTTACAATCACTTTAAGCCTACAAATGTGAATAGGGTCTGTGTATTGTGGTAACGTTTGTTAGAACATAAATGTTAAAGGGGAACTAAACACATAAATTTAAGGAATTTAAAGGAAACTGTTACATTTCCAGCATGCCGGGAATGATAACTCTCACATTTTTGCTTGTGCTTTCAACGAAACTGTCAAACCATCAAGTGGCTGGAGTTCTAACTGATCACAAGTGCAGCACCATGGCAGTTGCAGATCAAACAAAGGCTAAGATGGCAGCTTCCTTGGCTTAACCACTTCAGCCCCGGAAGGTTTACACCCCCTCATGCCCAGGCCATTTTTTTGCGATATGGCACTGTGTTACTTTAACTGTACACAAATAAAATTGATGTCCTTCTTTTCCCACAAATAGAGCTTTTGTTTGGTGGTATTTGATCACCTCTGCCGCTTTTTTATGTTTTGCGCTATAAACAAAATAAGACCGACAATTTTGAAAAAAAACCCCAATATTTTTACATTCTGCTATAAAACATATCCTCAAATGAAGTTAAAAAAATGTTTTAAATCACCGCGCTTAGCCAAACATGCAATCTATAAAGTCTGTTTACATAGTCCTTTAAACTCTTATTTAGCAGGGAATAGACCAATATAAACTACCCCAACTGTGATGGTAAACGTGCTCGTGCTCAACCGGACATAAGTGCTGCATTTGTGCGGGGCTGTCCCCAATGGGCTTTTCCGGTAAGGTGCGCTCCAATGGTTACTCCATTGCATACATCACCGTAGGTATGAAAAGAGAAACTCTCATAGTGCAAATAGCGTTTTTCAAAATGTATTCACCATGAAACAAATTAAAATCAGATAAAATGTAAACTCACATTTGCGGGTACCTGTAAGTCCTGGCACCTGAACGTAAGGGCAGTTGATTTACTTTTTGGGGAAATCAGCCCGTTTCGGCGTGTATATATAAATCCACACAAGCACAAGGGAAACATTCAAACTCCATTTAGGAATTGTCCTGGTTGGGATTCAAACCAAGCACTCCATTGCTGCACGACAGAGGTGCTAGCCACTGTGCTACCCCAGAGAGATGCCAGTAAAGGGTCTTGTACATCTTTGGATCTGTTGTGGTGCGTTGGGAACCCATTTATACATGACAAACACTAAGTCGTGATTTACTTGATTGCTAAAATGAAAATCGATCCAAAGAGCAGTTAAGATCCAAATTTAAGGGTTTCAGCCATGATATGGAGGCTGCTCAATAGTAATGTGTGGGGCTCTCATACAGTATATTATTATATACAGTGATCCAAATCTGATCTGTCACACGTCATACACTTCTGCCTACAGGCAGGCCCTTCATTCTACTGTAACTTCAGGTTAAGGTTCTCTAGCTCTGTCTACAGAACGGATTTAAATTCCAGTATCATTTTGGATGCTCTTCTCCCATCTCCTGGCCTTGACATGAACCTCACTTTACAATTTTCTAAGCACTTATTTGGATGACTGCCATACATTGATACTACCTCTATAAGCAGGTTCCATTTTTGTGGATAACCCGTATCCTGCTTTATTATACTCTGACACCCAGAGTAGATCCAGCCTCTGACAGTTCTTGAATTCAGGTGAGCCTCCTAAAGTGAGAAGGCAGGCAGAATGAAAGCTTGGCTGGAGCCCTGGGAAATCGTCGCTTAAATGTTTGCTGTTGAATTGACAGGGAACCTGAGCTCTCGATCCTGGCTACTCTTAGAACAAGACGGCTTTGTGTCGATTTTTCCAGATTACAGTAACAATAGGAATGGCTACTTTTCCAAATGTGGTTTCACATTGTGGTTGCAGAACCCGTGTGTTAGGCTTAATTTTATTTATTTTCTTGTCCTGCAGTTGTGGTCTGATGATGGCCGTTTGTCCAAAGCCCTGACAGCTTGTGTAAGCAAAAGGAGCATTTAGAAGTCCGTGTTTCTTCACCTATTTAAATTCTTTTCAGAGATTTCGTTTGGAGTAAATAGAAAAGCAGGGTTTACATAATTCTTGGAAAACCGACTTCCTTGTATACTTTCTAATAATTTAACCACTTGACCACTGGAACGTTTTACCCCCTTCATGACCAGGGCATGTTTAGCTATTCAGCGCTGCACTACTTTAAATAGCAAAGTCATGCAGCACTTCATGCAAATTAAATGAATATCATTTTTTCACAAAAAAAGTAAAAGAAAAAAATAAAATATATGTGTATGTATGTGTGTGTGTGTGTGTGTGTGTGTGTGTGTGTGTGTGTGTGTGTGTGTATGTATGTATGTATGTGTATATATTATATATTTCACTTTCTTTTATAAAATGATCTAATAAAAAAATCAATTTTCTTCATACATTTAGGCCAAGATGTATTCTGCTTCTATGTCTATTTAAAAAAAAAAAAAAAAAAAATCCCAATTGGTGCATATTGGTTTGTGTGAAAACCTATAGCGTCTACAAACTATGGTGTGTGTGTGTGTGTGTATATGTATATATGTATATGTGTATGTATGTATATATATATATATATATATATATATATATATATTTTATGCAGCTGTAGATGTTATACTGGTAATGGCGATGATCAACAACCTATAGTAGGACTGTGATAGTGTGGCGTGCAATCTGGCATTAACGGGCACTGGCCGGAAGGGACACTAATACAGTAATCAGATATAATACTGTACTAGTGACGCTGGCTGGGAAGGGGTTAACATCAAGTAGCAATCAAGGGGTTAACTGTGTGCCTAACAAGTGTAACGTGTGCTGCTTTTATTAATGGATCACTGTGGTGGTGTGTTTTTTTTTCTCCCTGCTTTTCAGGAAGAAGAAACAGCCAGATTGCTGTTCTGTGTGTTTGTGAACACAAAACTGTGTGTGTGTAATTGGACACAGTCAATCAGCAGGGTTCAGCCAAAATCTTCAAGGTTAGCAGGGGGAGCACTTGCCTTAGTCTTGGTCCACACTACTGCAGTACGCTTTTGATGTGATTTTTCAATTTGATTATGCAGTTCAACTTTTATGCGACTTTAGATGTGGTTGGCATATTCAGTGGAGCCAAATCGCACTGAAATTGCACCAAAGTAGCACCAGAAACTTTTCCAAAATCACACTCCACAGAGTCGCATTGATGTGAATGGACACTATAGAAAAAAAGTGATTTCCCTTGTCATGCAATTCTGTGTGACTCGAGTCACATCTAAAATCACACCAGTGTGAACCAGCACTAACAGGGTCTGCACAGAGTGGTCAGAAAGCAACAATTAGCGAGTGTCTTTTGTGTGTTCTGAGCACTACTGTAGATGAGCTTTACTTTGCTGAACGATTAAATATATGCAAAGCATTGTCTGTGTTTTTGTTTTTTAGAGCAAAGGGACGTAAAAAAAAAAAATGTAAATGTTTGTGCTAACATTTAGGCCTCATACACACGGGCGTCTGAAAAAAATAAGCAAAACATCGGGTCCGGTGTTTTTGAAAAATCTGCGTTTTGCATCAACGTTGGTGAGCGTTTTTAAAAAAAAAATCAGTCCTCTGCTATTTTTCAACCTAAAAATGTCGGCGTCAAACGCCGGTTAACACTGGTACGGCGTCAGCGGGCGTTAGTGAGCGTTTTGCCAATTGGCGTCAAACGCCAAAACGCTACAACCTCAGAACACACTGATCCCGCATTCCAGAAACAGCTCATGAACGCCAACGCCCTCTACTGCTCAAAAACACCAGCGTTTGTAGAGGGCCATTGAATAACATGGAGAGCTGCAAAAAACGCCCATAAACGTGGCGTCAAACGCCCGTGTGTATGAGGCCTTAAGAGCAGATATAGTCTACAGCTTGCATCCTAGCAATATATGATATTAGATGACATCTTTGGGAAGCCGCCATCATTCTAGCAATGGAGAGGATGTAAGGCAGCTTCCTTGAGAAGCCTCCACCATCTTGGCAATGGAGGATGCTAGACATTATCTTGAGAAGCCACCTGTGTCCTGGTAGCAAAGAATGCTGTGAGAGTCTGTGAGAGCTGCTGGTGTCCTAGCAAGAAAGGATGCTAGACAGCTCTTCAAGGGCCACCTGTGTCTTAGCATGAAATAATGCTAAGCAGCTCTGCAAGTTCCACCTGCATCCTAGCAACAAAGGAATCTGTTTATTGCTAAAAGGCACAAGCAGCTCTTATAGATCTAGAGGACACTAGGTGGCTTAGTAATTGAGGATGCTAAGTAGTTACCCTGAGAAGCTGCCTGTGTCTTAGTAACAAAGGATGCTGTGCAACTGTGCCAGATATACCTGCATCCTAGCAGCTAAGGAATCTGTACAGATCTGCCCTAGCTGCCTGTGCCTTAGCAGTAGAGGACACTAGGCGACTTCTTTGACACCTATGTCTTAGCAGGAAAGGATGCCAAGCAGCTCTGCAAGCTCCACCTGCATCCTAGCAACAAAAGAATCTGTTTAGATCTATAAGAGTTGCTTGTGCCTTAGCAATAGAGGGCACTAGGTGTATTCTTTGGGAAGTCACCTTCATCCTAGCAATGGAAGTATGCTAAGAACCGTCCTTAAGAAGTTGTCTGCATCTTAGCAATGAAGGATGCTAGGCAGTTACCTTGAGAAGCTGCCTGTGTCCTAGTAACAAATGATACTGGGCAGCTCTTCAAGATCCAACTGGATCCTTCAAATAAGGGGCACTAAACAGCTCTGCAAGAGCAACTTGTATCCTAACAGCAAAGGAAGCTGGGCAGATCTGCAATAGTTACCTGTGCCCTAGCAACCATTAGAGCCAATCTTCTATATACATTGTGCACATGTAAATCTTGACAAAAATGTTACAGGCATACAGGGTATGGACATGATTTTATGTAGGATTTAGGGCAGCTGAACCCATGTTGGAACTCCACTCAAGCATTGTTTTTAATTGGGTTAGAGCAGGGGTAGGCAACCTGCGGCCCTCCAGCTGTTGCAGAGCGACAAGTCCCATCATGCCTCTGGGAGTAATTGTAACTGCCAGCCTTGCAATGCCTCATGGGAAATGTAGTTCCACAACAGCTGGAGGGCCGCAGGTTGCCTACCCCAGGGTTAGAGGCTGGACCAGAACCTCTGTTTGCTATTCATGTCCCCAGTGTGAAGATTCACCTCATTTCACCTCATTTCCTTTCATAAAGAAATCTCCCAGAGGTGACAAATGTCACCTCAACAGGTGTCCCTATTGTGAATATTGTGAAGGAAAAAATGGTTAATGTTTTGATTTTCCCACCTGCTGAAAACTGTCTACTGAGATGGTAATTGAGGGTGAAGCCCCCAATGGGAACACAAATGACAATAAGTAGCAGACAGAGGTTATTATCCTTTTATCCTTATTATTCTTTTTTTTTATCCTTTATTTTTATACTTTCCTTTCCTACTGCCCAGAAAAAGCTTTGGCTGCAGTTCCATGTTTTTGCTCTGAGCTGAAATAAATGTGTGGAGTGCCATGCTCATTAGTACCACTCCCCTATGAAGACCCTCCGCACATAGTCAGAATGGGTTTCCCATAAAATAAAATCTGAATTGGGCTCCACTTTTTTTTTTTTTTTTTTCATACACGACCTAGTCTGCCCATTTATGATCTTTCAGGTTATTTGTAAAATTTTCCCCCATTAGCGAAGACGCATACTGCTGGCTACAGGGTTTTTGTAAGGGTATATTCTGATTTATGGGTACACAAAAGATTCCTTTGCTACGCCGTGAGTAGAGTTGTGTTTCCAATGTGATTAATAGGTTGATGCAAGCATATAGGACGTTTCCTGTATTGACATGTTTCCAACACTAGCTCACTTGTATGCATTTATGCCTATCATCCATAACTTTCTGACCACTGACCAGTAAAGTGAGTAATATTGCGTATCCTGTTATGATGACATCTGAAAATGGGTGGGATATATTAGGCAGCAATTAAACATGTTGTCCCTGAAGCTGAAGTGTTTGAAAGCAGACAAAATGGACAACCATAAGGATTTCAGCGATCCACAATGGCCAAATTGTCATGGCTGGGTCAGAGCAACTCAGGAACTGCAGCTCTTGTAGGATGTTCCCAGTCTGCAGAGGTCAGGGCCTACCAAAAGTGGCCCAAGGCAGGAGAACCAATGTCATAGGCAGTCAAGGCTCATTGATGCACATTGGAAGTGAAGGCTGGGCCATGTAGTCTGATCCAATAGAAGATGTACTGTAGCTCAAATTGTTGAAAAAGGTAATGCTGGTTTGGATAGAAAGGGGTCAAAACACACAATGTATTGCATTTTTTTTGTGTATGGGGCTGTATAGCCACAGACCGGCCAGGGTAGCCATGCTGACACATGTCCATAGCCAAAAGCACCTGCAATGGGCAAGTGAGCATCAACAATGGGCATGTGAGCATCAGAACTGGACCATGGAGCAATGGAAGGAGGTAGCTTGGCATGAAAATTCAAGTTTTCTTTGAAGTCATGTGGCTGGGTGCATTTGCATCACTTATCTGAGGAAGAGATGGCACCAGGATGTACTATTTGAAGAAAGCAAGGCTCTTTCAGCAGGGTAATATACCCACCAGATTCTCCAAATATCAGTCAAAAAAAGTCTGATCCATGGAGGCCCCACCGTCCAACTCACAGGACTTAAAAGATCTGCTACTGATTACTTGGTGCCAAATGCCACAGCTCATCTTCAGAGGTCTAGTGTAGTCCATGCCTCAATGGGTCAGGGCTGTTTTGGTGCCAGAGTGGGAACCTACTCCATATAATAACTTGGGTGATGTAAAGTTATGGCTGATCAATGTATAAGCACCTTGTGCCGTGCAAACTGTACTAGTGCAGCTTTGCTGTTTGGCAAATCAAACCAGTTGTACAATGAAAAAGGTAGCTGTCTGAAAAAAGGTGCCCATACATTTTTATAGTATGGGCATCTTTTGGATAGAAACATCTGGTGCCTGCTCACTTTCCAGCAGTTGACAACTGTTGACGGCGACTTGCCCGTCACTCTTTCCATGGCAGGGCATACACTAATATTTATAGAATATAGTTCATCTTGCTTAACACGGATCAGGTTTCTTTGTCTGAGAATACACAGGGTCATTGTTTCCAGTTACTAGAAACCTCATTCTTTCAGCCTGAAACTGAAGGTAACACAACCCTTTTCTGTGCTGTAATTAATGTGAAATTAGAGGAAACAAATTAAAGTGGTGATTGTGCATTTCTGAAACCCCGAAATGTGCGGTAATTTAAAGCATATGTACACCGCTCTGCCACATGCCCTGTGCTTCATATATGAAGAATATCTCTTTTATGGAACACACAGCTGGCCTCATTGTTTTCATGTTGGGAATGTTTCAGGTTGATTCCTTATAACTTATTAGATCTTAGAGTACTTACCTCAAATTATTAGATTAGTCCAAAAGTAAAACCCAGGTTGATTCATTTTTTGTTTTTCTTTTGTTACATTTATACCAAGGAGTGTAACATGTGGATAAAATAATGTAAATTCTCCAGGTAAAAATAAACCATCCTCTCACCATTGCCTTCCATTCACTGGTAGTTTTTTCATACTTTCTGCAGCAATATTGTATTTGCCTAAATCCGCTGTTTGAGTTCCCAAATTGGCACTGTTTCCATATTGGCCCTTGCATCAGCTGGTCCTCGGCTGTCTATACTGCTCACTCATGAGCCGAATGGCAGACCAAAAGATGGCCAGTTCCCTAAGGTGATATGAAACTGTAAACCATATATGTGGGTATGCGATCCCACCATCTAAAGTATCCTGTGCTATAGCTCTCCATAGCCGGGTAGCCCTTAGCAGGGCTATTGGCACTAGTGTAGCACTCCTTTTTTTTGTCTTCTCCTTGTTTGGTTATGTGGGTCAGGCCGTAGGACAGGATTTCCAGAGGGCAGTGATGTGGAGTCAGGGGTGTCCTAATAGTGCATTAGTCTCATGTTAGGTATGTACCGTACTGAACCCTAGACCCCCTGCCTTGTCCTTTGGCCCATTACCAGGGAGTTTTCATCAGGGGACAATCTGTAGTACGCATGAATGTGTGTGGGGCCCTGTTTTGTTGCATATGTATGACAATGTTATCCACTTTGGTTTTAATTGTTGGTGCTTTGAGGTATTGGCCATTTGGCCTGGAAGGTTTGACATTTGGTCTATTTTTTTTTAATAAAGTATTTTTTCTACATAATACCATGGTTGGTTGGTTCTCCTTATGCAACTTCGGTTTTTGAGGTGACCCGTTTGGTTCCCTTTAATGCTGGTTTGTGGGTCCTCGACTGTCCCCTTTCCTGAAGTCACCAGTAATGCCTGGTACACACAGGCAGTTTTTTTTTCGTTCAACCCAACGAGAGCTTGTGAGGATCTGGCTGTACTAACTGTTAGTACGGCGATCTCCCTGCTGTGCTATTGTGTTCTGACAGGGAAACTGCCTCCCTCCTCCCAGCAGAACACACCGGTCAGTGCTTGTAGAAGCCGTTTGACAGAAGTCTGTCATAAAATCGGCTTCTCAAGGTCCTTCTACAAGGGCCTGTACACAAAATCGGCTTCTCAAGGTCCTTCTACAAGGACCTGTACACAAAATCGGCTTCTCAAGGTCCTTCTAAAAGGGCCTGTACACAAGATCGGCTTCTCAAGGTCCTTCTACAAAGGCCTGTACACAAAATCGGCTTCTCAAGGTCCTTCTACAAAGGCCTGTACACAAAATCGGCTTCTCGAGGTCCTTCTACAAAGGCCTGTACACAAAATCGGCTTCTCAAGGTCCTTCTTCAAGGGCCTGTACACAAAATGGGCTTCTCAAGGTCCTTCTAAAAGGGCCTGTACACAAGATCGGCTTCTCAAGGTCCTTCTTCAAGGGCCTGTACACAAAATCGGCTTCTTAAGGTCCTTGTACAAGGGCCTGTACACAAGATCAGCCTCTCAAGGTCCTTCTTCAAGGGCCTGTACACAAAATCGGCTTCTCAAGGTCCTTGTACAAGGGCCTGTACACAAAATCGGCTTCTCAAGGTCCTTCTACAAGGGCCTGTACACAAAATCGGCTTCTCAAGGTCCTTCTACAAGGGCCTGTACACAAAATCGGCTTCTCAAGGTCCTTGTACAAGGGCCTGTACACAAGATCGGCTTCTCAAGGTCCTTCTACAAGGACCTGTACACACGGGCCGAATGTCGGACACTTTCTACTGTACTGGCTGATTTCGGCAGATATTTGACCCATGTGGTACAGTGCTTAAGGCTCACAGTCAATAAGAAGTGTCTGTCATGCAGGCAGCATGGAGTTCAGCTTTAATTGTACTGCATGGTAACATCTGTAGTTACAAACTGTAGTATTCATGATGGCAAGCTGGATGAGCATGGTGGCAAAGTATAAGCTGCTCCATGTTCCCCTCATGCTGCGGTTACTCTTATCACAATTACTGAAAATATGAGCCCTTGCTAAAAAGCCACAAGACTAATGACACGTAACCTACGTTTATAAACCACATTGTACATTAGATGTTCAAGCAATGAGCTGGTTATTTTATATGAGAGCCAGAGGGAGGAAATTCTTGTCCAGTTCAATTTCAGAGAAGATTCCCGGCTGTATTTATCTCATTGAAGTTTCCACTGTCTTCCATATGCCATGCCCTCTATTGTTGCCGGTTATCAATGTTTATCCATCACCAACCTTCACCCCCCCACGTTTTTATATTTTAAGTGAAAGCTTTTGGGATGCCTTGACTAAAATATGGCAAGTTCACTTCAGAATCAATGAGAAAAACAAATGTAAGCATGCTTTACCTAATTTGACAAGGAAGTCTCTAGGGCTTGGAACACCTGCACGCTCATACTGTGACTGGAAGTTCAGCAATTGACATTTTAATTGGAGTGAATCTCTAGAGAAAGATTCATGGCCTAGTTAACGTTTTTCCTTCATTGTAATGATATCAGTACTCCTTAAAAACACATGCTGAATATAGTGGAGTCATTGCCCAATTCTTGCACTTAAGTTATCGAGAAAGAAGACCTAGCTTCAGATATAGAATTCATGTTATGTGCATGCATATTAATATGTAAGTGTAACACTAATAAGTATTTACTACAACTTCTAAGGCTGCATTCATGCCTGAGAGTTTTGTAGCTCGAAGCTCAAAGACGCTCAAGAAGCAAACTCCCATTCATTTCAATGGCCCCTGTTCACGCTCAGAACCGGGGCTTTTGAAATTAATAGGATTTTTATTGTAAAGCATCTTTTGTACTTCGAGCTTCAAGCTTAAAGCTACAAAACTCTCAGGTGTGAATGCAGCCTAGATATCACAGTACTTCCTCTGGCAATGCATCTGTCTGCTGCATATGCACTGTATTACCAAAAGAATTGGGATGCCTGCCTCCTACATGCAGTTGAACTTTAATGGCATGCCAGTCTTAATCCATAGGGTTCAATATTGTGTTGGCCCACCCTTTGCAGCTATAACAGCTTCAACTCTTCAGGGAAGACTGTCCACAAGGTTTAGGAGTGTGTCTATGGGAATGTGTGACAATTCTTCCAGAAGACATTTGTGAGGTCAGGTACTGATGTGGAGGAGAAGGCCTGGCTCACAGTCTCCACTCTTAATTCATCCCAAAAGTGTTCGAGTTGAGGTCAGGACACTGTGCAGGCCAGTCAAGTTCCTCCACCCCAAACTGGTTCATCCATGTCTTTATGGACTTCATGTTGGAACAGGAAGGGGCCATCCTCAAACTGTTCCCACAAAGTTGGGCGCATGAAACTCCAAAATATCTTTGGTATGCTGACGCCTTAAGAGTTCCCTTCACTGGATCTAAGGGGCCAAGCCCAACCCCTGAAAAACAACCCCACACCATAATCCCCCCCCCCCTCCACCAAATGGCTTGGACCAGTGCACAAAGCAAGGTCCATAAAGACATGGATGAGTTTGGGGTGGAGCAACTTGACTGGCCTGCACAGAGTCCTGACCTCAACCTGATAGAACACCTTTGGGATGAATTAGAGCGGAGACTGCGGGCCAGGCCTTCTTGTCCACATCAGTGCCTGATCTCACAAATGCTCTTCTGGAAGAATGATCACATATTCCCTTAGACACACTCCCAAACCTTGTGGACAGCCTTCCCAGAAG
The DNA here is from genome assembly GCA_018402905.1 of Glandirana rugosa. Taxonomy (NCBI): domain Eukaryota; kingdom Metazoa; phylum Chordata; class Amphibia; order Anura; family Ranidae; genus Glandirana; species Glandirana rugosa. The sequence continues at coordinate 492,329 of BLSH010418757.1, read as the reverse complement.
AGTTGAAGCTGTTATAGCTGCAAAGGGTGGGTCAACTCAGTATTGAACCCTATGGACTAATGCCTCGTACACACGGTGCGACTGTTGTAGAACCGCACGTTCAACAATCGGCTGTTGGCGGTTGTGTCTAGCGTACTGACACGAGTCAAGTAATCGGCCAACAAAGCCAAACGTAGTGACGTGTTACGAGCGTATAATGAGGAAGTTCAGCTGAATGTGATTTGTGAATTAGGAGCACAGGTTTACACGACCGAGCACTTCCTGGATTCAGAGCATGCGTGTTTCCATTTTCAACTTTTGTTGGCCCAACTTCCTGTACATGCGAGTCAACAGTCGTACAACGGCTTGTTGGCCAACAAAAGTTTTCTACTTTACTCAGCCAACTTCTGTTGTACGACCGTCGAACGTTGGCTGTTGTAATCGCGTGTACGAACGGTCGGATTATCGTACAACAAGCTGTTGTATGATTGTTGCACCATGTGTACGGGCCATTAGACTGGGGATGCCATTCAAGATCATATGCGTGCAAAGGCAGGTGTCCCAATACTTTTGGTAATATAGCGTATATGGTAGCTGTGGTTTGACTTTCTTTTGAATATTCTGGATGCCTAGATGTCTATATCCTTCATTATTTCTGTGTCATTAAGTGTCTGAGAAAATTATAAAAACACTGGGGTCTGAGCATCCAGCATAACAACCAGGCAAGTTGATTTTCAGAAGGAGGTCAACAATGGCAGCCTACATGTTTTCTCCTATTGAGGGCTCCCTTTAAAAGGAGAATCGTGATTTGTAGCTTCTTGCTGTATTGATGGCCCAGGGCCTGGCAGTCCTGGATGGCTTCATAGAAGAATCGAGGAAACAGGAAATTCAAAATTGTATCATTAAACTTTTATAGAATGTGAACCTAGTAGCCTATTACCTGAAGACTAATATGAGTAGCATTCAAGTATTTCTAGATGATCAAACAAGCAGCAAATGAGCTTTAAAATGCATTTTTCAATTACCTCTGTAGTATCCCTGTGGACAAACTCTCAAAATCAGCAGCTCCGCTCCCCCTACTTCCCGCTACCAGCTGTGACTCCGCAGCTGTCTAGCCTTCTCATCCCTAATGTTAACACAGTACAGGAGAGCTCTGAAAGAGGGGGACAGGTTGAAACAGTTGGCTGAAACCATTTTAGTGCTTCTGCTGTGAATTGCGAGGATGCATCACTCTATAGTGTCTGCAGCTCCTGAGGTCAGTGAGGGCTTTCTGTAAAGTTCATCTACTGCTTGTTAAAATGATTGTAAACTTATCACATGAAATATGAACAAAGCATACCCTTCTATAGTGTGTACATGCCCCAATCCAAAGCACTGAGTGTGATTTCTGTCTCCTGCCTGCTCTTCTCTCAGCTTGAGTCATTTCTAACAGTAAATGCAGACTCCAATGTATGGAGAGGGGAGTTTCAGCACACAGCCTGCAATTGACAGCCTTAAGCTTTGTGTACACTACAGCTCCTAAACTTTCCACGGTTTGTGTTTTCCTGCAGCTGGCGGTCAAAGAAAGCTGCTTGCACGTGAAGCCTTAGAGCCGGTTCACACAGGGGCAACAACGACAAGTCAGACGACAAGTCGCGATCCATGCATTGCAACGGAACCACTCAAGTCACTCCAACTTAGAAAAAGGTTCCTGTACTACTTTTGGGGCAACTTCAGGCGACTTGCATTGACTTCTATTACAGAAGTCGCTTGCAAGTCGCGCTGAAGTCGCGCTGTGCGGGGTCACGTTGTTGCCCCTGAAGTCGGACCGCCTATCTGTAAACTGGCTCTTAGGCTTCATGTACACTGGGAGCTCCTAAACTTTGAGTTTAAAATTTTGTTTGTTGTTTTTTTTGCCAAGGCTCCTAAACTCAACTCCATGTACACACAGGCTTTTAGCAGACTTTAGAAGCTGACGCGTATAGGTGAGGTTAAACCTCCCTCTCCTGAACACGGAAGAATTGCGTTCAGGATAGGAATGTTTTGACCACCAGCCACAGGAAAACGCAAAATGCGGCAGAAACATGTTGCATTTTTGCAGCAGTTTGCGTTTTCCCGTGGCTTTGGACCAGGTAGGCTAGTGTAAATGTAGCCTTACGCTCCTTTCACACTTGCGCGACTTGAAAGTTGTGCGATTTTTATGTAACCTAAAGCAATGCCTGTGTAATCCTGAGGTCTATGGACCTCAAGTCGCATAAAAGTCGGACCAAAGTAGTGCACTGACTATTTTTAAGTCACACAGATATGAATGGTACTAATTTTAAATCATGGGGTACGACTTGTCATGCGACTTTGCAGTCCCAAATTGCAGGACAAGTGTGAAAGGGGCCTAAGCGGTGCATGTTTCCTATGAGTTTGTGTGGAGTGGAGTGTGTTCATTCTATCCACTCAAATATCAGGTTACAGTCAGCTCCCTGCTATGTTCTCCGCTGTCTTTGGCATGAAATTCCCTGCCCCCTGCCTGCTAGAGCTCAGAAATGCAGAGTAAACTCTGCGATTTTAGGAGACTGTAGATAAGAAAATAAATATGTGTGTGTATGTGTGTGTGTGTGTGTGCGCAATTAATATAACCGCTTGCCGACCGCTGATCGGCATTTGACGGCGTCAAGGTGGCTCTTTTGCGCGAATCGCTGTCATATGATGGCGGCTGCGAGATCGAGCCCAGTGAGCGTGTGCGCGCGCCGCCGAAGGCGCGCCCGCGCGCTCACTGTGTCCGAGGAGGGCCAGGGAGCGGGTGCGGTGGATTCGATCTCCGCCGGCCACCCGCGATGCCCCCCCCCCCCGGAGTGAAAGAAAGGAGGTCCGTGTAAGTAAACACGGACCTCCCGTTCTGTGAGGGGGGAAGGGCTGTGATCACAGCCTTCCACTACATGGAGGCTGTGATCACTTCCCTTCCCCAGCTAGGGCAGTCCCCACACAGTTGGAACACACCCAGGGAACACAGTTAACCCTTAGAGCGCCACCTGCAGGTTAACCCCTTCACTGCCAATGGTATTTACACAGTAATCAGTGCATTTTTATAGCACTGATCGCTGTATAACTGCCAGTGGTCCCAAAAAAAGTGTCAAAATGTTCCGACATGTCCTCTGAAATATCGCAGTACCGCTAAAAATCGCAGATCGCCGCCATTACTAGTAAAAAATAAAAAAAAAATAAAAACCCCAGAAATTAATTCTCATCATCCGTAAACGTGACTTTTGCGCAAACCAGTCAATAAACGCCGATTGCGATTTTTTTTTTATTTTTTTTTTTTTTTTTTTTTTTATCACAAATATGAGGAAGAATATAAATCGGCCAAAACCGATGAAAAAAAAATGTTTTTTTATATTTTTTTTTTGGGATTTGTAATTTAGCAAAAAGTAAGACATTTGGGTTTTTTTGCAAAATTGTCGCTCTTCTTTTGTTTATAGCGGCGATCAGAAATGACGCAGCAGTGATCAAATACCACCAAAAGAAAGCTCTATTTGTGGGAAAAAAAGGACGCAAATTTAGTTTGGGTACAACGTCGCACGACCGCGCAATTTTCCGTTAAAGCGACGCAGTGCCGAATCGCAAAAAGGGCTCTGGTCCTAAAGGGGGAAATCCTTCCGTGGCTGAAGTGGTTAAAATAAACTGAATCCTTTTAGAGAGGGGAAAAAATAAAAATAACAGACTTACAAAAACTAAGTTGCATAAAGATGCACAACAATAAACTTTCTTGAGGCACCTTTTGCTTTTATGACCTCATTTGGTCTTTTGGGCTAATAGTCTTTCAGCATGGCACACCTTGCCTTGAGATTCTTTGCCCCACTTTACCTTGCAAATTTGATTCAAATCTGTCAGATTGTGAGGGCTTCTCCTGTGCTCACCCCCTTTTCAAGTCACCCCACATATTTTCAATTGGGCTCTGGCTGGGCCATTCCAAAACTGTAATTTTCTTCTTCTGGTGAAGTCCCGCCACCTTAATTAAAGCCCCAATTCCAGCTGAAGAAAAACAGACCCAAGGCATAATGCTGCCACCAATGAAAATACATGTTCTAGGATGGCCATACTGCAAACTTCCAACTAGTTCACTCATACTGTGGCATGATTTAAAGAGAGCTTTTTAGTCAGGTAACCTCAGACATCTTAGTGAAGTGAAAGATTTAGACCAGCTTTTCTCAACCTTTTTCAACACCGAGGAACCCTTGAAATAATTTTCTGGTCTCGGGGAACCCCTGCTAAAAATTAAAAATCTACAACTCATGATACATTAGTGTGATGGTCAATGGGAAGAACGCTCCTTACACTTCTGGTCATTGGGAAGAATTACCCCCTTACAGATACATTCCCACTGATATCATTGATCTTTTTATCTGAGAGGTAGAAATTGACCATTGCTCAACCCCTAGCAACATCCTGGAGGAACCCTAGGGTTCCACGGAACCCTGGTTGAGAAACCCTGTTTTAGACTAACCATCTAAAATTCCTAAAATTTGAAATCTTTGAATGGTAGCTACAGGAAGTGTTTGGTGAAGAATGTTGCAGCTAAAGGAGGATCTATAAGGTACTAAATAAGGGTTCACATGCTTATTCCAAACTGTAATGTGAATTTTTATACGTGTTCACTTCGGACATGAAGGAATACCGTTGTTTGTGTGTTGATAAAGGAGAAAGGTTTGGGACTTTAAATGAGACCGAAGTCTCCATCCCTATCTGGTACAGAACAGGAAGGAGGTTTGGGACTTTAAAAGAGGTGGGTACATGAGGCCAAGGACATAGTTGGTGAAAAAAAAAATGGTTTTATTGGTACAATTTTTAAACCGGTCACATGATATACGCCCAAGTACCATGGGATAAACAGTCTCATAATGTACATACATAATTGCAACAGCATGTCATCCATCATGGGGTGTACAGCAATACTCCATGTATAAAACCATAAAATGTACATAAAAGGAAAGCATATACTGGAAGAATAATTGTATAAAAGGTAAGTAACCCATATTGGTGCATATTGTAGGACCGACGCGTTTCATGTGTCAAAACAATCTTCAGGGGCTATAGCACCAAAATCTAAAAAATGTATATAAAAATATCAATCAAATTACAGTATATCTTGGTCAAAAAAGAAAAAGGTATTGAAAAGCAGATAAAAAAGGAAGGAGTGGTTCCACTCATCCCTCAAGGGTACTCACGTAGTGGTGGAAAATGAACCAAATGGGACCCATGACCGCAGACTGCCTTAAGCATCAGGCTCGGGAGCTGAGGAAGGAGGTAACCAATGGGAGGTCCGGGCACACACAAAGGCCCCCATATAAAGAAGGATGTGTCCACGAGTGAGTGTGGGTGGCAATTCTTGCTCTGCAAATGATAATTGTAATAAGAGTGTGATGGTACTATATATTATATATGTAGGTAAGTATATCAGGAATACACTGGGTACATAAGTCACTATATAGAACCAAATCCCAGTAGGATATTATGATCCAGATCACTAGGAGTTGTATGTGTGTTAGTTTGAGCATATTGTTGATTATTTTTTGTGATTTTAAAGGTCAGCCCTTTCAAATGGTTCAAAAAAGTATTTTCTGCTGTAACCATTGTGTTGTACATCTACAATCTGCTCTCTCTGAGATAACTTCATAGATTCAATACTCATTTTTTTTTTCTCCACAATCTTAGCAGCTAATCGGTATGAGCAACACTCATTAATTTTAATTAATTTGCCATTATAAAGCGTCAGTTTTGATCTGGGCTTTGCTCAGCACATGTGTTCCATGGGCCAGGACAAGTGACAGAGAAAGTAGGTTTACATGTCAGTCATTGTATTACTAAGAAAATGATTGTGTGCCCCACTTTGCTTTAGAAGGTAATTTATTTTCAGTCTCCTGCCATGAACCAGATCCTTGAGGAAATGTAGTTTAGTCTAAATGTACCAGCCTCTGTTGCTCTGTTAAATCATCACAGCTACAAATTATCACTTTTGTAATGCTGTCATAGTGTCAAAACATTCCCTGAAACTTTATCATTTTTAACCCAATATCAAAGCTATTCACCTAAATTCATTAAAATAAATATGGTCAAATTATTTAAAGTTTTTACATACATTTGTTGGATTGATGGTGATCAATGCACCACACCTCTTCTTTTTTTTTTTTTTTTTAAGGTATTTTTATTCCGTATTTAAATACAGTGCCTTGAAAAAGTATTCATACACCTTGAAATTTTCTACATTTTGTCATGTTACAAGCAAAAACGTAAGGTAGACCATCACAAAGTGGCACATAATTGTGAAGTGGAAGGAAAAAGATAAATGGTTTTTACATTTTTTTACAAATATGTGAAAAGTGTGGCGTGCATTTGTATTCAGCCCCCCTGAGCCAATACTTTGTATAACCGCCTTTCTCTGCAATTACAGCTGCAGGTATTTTTGGGGATGTCTCTACCAGCTTTGCTCATCTAGAGAGTAACATTTTTGCCCATTTTTCTTTGCAAAATAACTCAAGCTCTGTCAGATTGGATGGAGAGCGTCTGTGAACAGCAATTTTCAAGTCTTGCCACAGATTCTCAATTGGATTTAGGTCTGGACTTTGACTGGGCCATTCTAACACATGAATATGCATTGATGTAAACCATTCCATTGGTGCTCTGGATGTATGTTTAGGGTCGTTGTCCTACTGGAAGGTGAACCTCCGCCCCAGTCTCAAGTCCTTTGCAAACTCTAACAGGTTTTCTTCTAAGATTGCCCTGTATTTGGCTCCATCCATCTTTCCATCAACTCTGACCAGCTTCCCTGTCCCTGCTGAAGAAAAGCATCCCCACAACATGATGCTGCCACCACCATGTTTCACGTGGGGATGGTGTGTTCAGGGTGATGTGCAGTGTTAGTTTTCCACAACACAAAGCGTTTTGCTTTTAGACCAAAAAGTTACATTTTGGTCTCATATAACCAGAGCACCTTCTTCCACGTTTGCTGTGTCCTGCACATGGCTTTTCGCATACTGCAAACGGGACTACTTATGGCTTTCTCTCAAAAATGTCACTTGCCACTCTTCCATAAAGGCCAGATTTGTGGAGTGCATGACTAATAGCTGTCCTGTGGACAGATTCTCCCACCTGAGCTGTGGATCTCTGATTAATGCTCTCCTTGCTCGGCCTGTCAGTTTAGGTGGACGGCCATGTCTTGGTAGGTTTGCAGTTGTGCCATACTCTTTCCATTTTCAGATGATGTATTGAACAGTGCTTTGTGAGATGTTCACAGCCTGGGAATTATTTTTTTTATGACCTAACCCTGCTTTAACCAGTTCCCGACCAGCTACTGCATATTTACTGCGGCAGTGTGGCGCTGTCTCGCGATTCGCGCGTGTGCGCAGCGAGTGTGCTCATGTGGACCCGATGTCCACCCACGAGCTGCGATGACCTGACAGAGGGAAAGAATGGGGAATCGCCGATGTAAACACGGCTGTCCCCTGCTCTGTCAGTGGGCGACATGTGCGAGATCTACTGATCCCTGTCACTGGGATCAGTTAGATCTCTTATGCGCCGGGCAGCCCAGCCCCCTCAGAGTTAGAACACACCTAGGGAACACAGTTAACCCCTAGATCACCCCCTGCAGGTTAACCCCTTCCCCGCCAATGACATTTGTACAGTAATCAGTGGATATTTCAATTTCTGATCGCTGTATAAATGTCATTGGTCCCAAAAAAAGTGTCCAAAAATGTTCATGTCCGCCCCAATACCAATATAAAGTCCCAATAAAAATCGCAGATTGCCGCCATTACTAGTAAAAAAAAAAAAAAAAAAATGTAAGAACGCCAGAAATTAATTGTCATGGTTTGTAAACCAAAAATATGAGGAAGAATATAAATCAGCCAAAACCGATGAATAAATTATTTTTTTTTATATATATATTTGTTTTGTTTTGTATTTTTGGCAAAAAGTAATAAATATATATATATTTTTTTTTTTGCAAAACTGTCTCTTTTTTTTGTTTATAGCGGTGTTCAGAAATGACAGAGGCGGCCAAATACCACCAAAAGAAAGCTCTATTTGTGGGGAAAAAAAGGACGCAAATTTTGTTTGGGTACAACGTTGCACAATCACACAATTGTCAGTCAAAGCGACGCAGTGCCGAGTTGCAAAAAGTGCTCTGGTCCTACAGTGTGAAATCCTTCCAGGGGTGAAGTGGTTAAACTTCTCCACAACTTTATCCCTGACCTGTCTGGTGTGTTCTTTGGCCTTCATGATGCTGTTTGTTCACTAAGGTTCTCTAACAAACTTCTGAGGGCTTCACAGAACAGCTGTCTTTTTTTATACTGAGATTAAATTACACAAAGGTGGACTCTACTAATTAGGTGACTTCTGAAGGCAATTGGTTCCACTAGATTTTAGTTAGGGGTATCAGAGTAGAGGGGGCTGAATACAAATTCACGCCACACTTTTCAGATATTTATTTGTAAAAAAAAATTGAAAAACATTTCTAATTTTCCTTCCACTATACAATTGCACCACATACTAGCCCATTATAAAATACTCACCTTAGAATGAAGCTCTAGAAGAGAGAGCGGGCATCTTCACTGTGTGGCTTCTTCTGGGTTCGCGGTTCCAGCGCTGTGAGTGGTCGGAGCTGCGAGACGTCATGCGCGCTGGAGCCCGTCTTTTCGGCGGACTTTCTGGCAGGTCCGGCGATATGCGCCGGGCCATCGCTGCGCATGCGCCGTGACGTCAGCACCTGCAATGCAAGGGGAATATCTCCTAAACCAGGGATATGCAATTAGCGGACCTCCAGCTGTTACAGAACTACAAGTCCTATGAGGCATAGCAAGACTCTGACAGCCACAAGCATGACAACCAGAGGCAGAGGCATGATGGGACTTGTAGTTTTGCAACAGCTGGAGGTCCGCTAATTGCATATCCCTGTCCTAAACCATACAGGTTTAGGAGATATTCATTTTACCTACAGGTAGCCTTCTTATAGGCTTACCTGTAGGTAAAAAAACACTTTTTTGGGTAGACAACCGCTTTAAGCGATTATGAATACTTTTTCAAGGCACTACATATAAAAAAGTAATAATTTACATAAATGATTTTACCAGCAACAGATAGATTATATTGCATGATTTGCAAATACCTCTGACTCAACACCCCTACTATATGGACTTTTTGTTTGCTTAGATTGAATGCAGCAGGGGACAGTTGTCCTGTTACACAATTCAAATCTAATGTAGCAGCTACTGTATAATGCAGGCGCATTGCAATTAAATGCATTTTGCAATCAGCATTGTTAAGTAGACAAAGGTAAATATTAAGATAATTAAAACCAGATGTGTAGTGAATATTGCAAGCCCATAGCTAAAAACTCTTTTGGATCAGACCCACAGGAGCCGACATGAGGCGTCTTGACCTGCACCTTTGGTGTAATGTTTCCCAGTGGTTATAATTACCCTATATTAGGTCCCATCCCCAAGACATGTGCACAAAAGGGTAATGGGTTATAGAAGCCAGTTAGAGTTCACTTGTGGTCATTAATAGTAAGCATAATACAGCAGTCATCTGCAACCCTCACTAACATGCATCTTCCCATCCTCTGGCATATTGAGGGGGGGTCCATGAAAAAGAGGACTGCAGAATTATACTTACCATTAATAACCACAAGTGGGTTCTAATTGGCTATCTATACCCCTTTGTGCATATGCCTTTTGGATATAGAATTTATTATAGGGTAATTATACGCACTGGGAAACATTACCCCAAAGTGCAAATTGTGGCATCACCAGAGAAGGTGGTTTTTAGCTATGGACTTGCAATATTCACTACATACCTGGTTTTAATTTTCCTCTGTCTACCTGATGAAGCTGACTGCGAAATATGTCCAATTGCAACACTCCCACTTTAGCTGTGTACATTAACTGCTACGTTAGAAATAAATTATGGCATTCAATCTATACAAATATAAATATAAATATTCAAAGATGTCTGTATAGTAACAGGTCTTCAGAGGCATACACAACCCTTGATATGATTTTATGTTTATTGAATAAAGTATTTTATTGTCATTTATGATGATTTTGGTACCTTTCTATAGTCCCATGATCATGGCTACCTCATATTATTCAAAGGAATACTTCATCTAAAGTTATCAGGCAGTAGTGCCAGATTCTTCTTATCCTGAAACATGCTACAAAAGCTGTATTCCTAATCCGAAACCATGTTTCCTTTTCTGTCTAATTCTGGTGGAAATTGTCTGCATGTTGTGGCAGTAGTGACACCATTACTTCACCCTTTGTAGAGCACTATCTGGGCAAGCCCCCTTAGAGATTCGTTTGGCTTGGTGATTGTTGGGAGACGCTCCAAGTCCACTTCTGAATCTCTTGGCAGATAGCATTGGTAAGAGTAATCCACTAGTGAAAGATGCCTCAATTATCCATAGAACAAGTTGCGGTAAACCATATTTTTCTTTGAAGATTATGTTGCCTGTGACCTCTTCAACAGACTTCTGTCCTGAGTGCAGGGTTTCTCTTTGTGCACTTGCATTACATGTACCCCTTTTCACATGGGTAGCGTTATTATTTCTTACAATTCGTGTGTCTGTATGAAAAATAGGTGATAATTTGATGTAACCCATAACAATGATCCAGGTATCTTGTATTTATTTTTATCTGCAGTAACAATTTTTTTCTTTTTTTTTTTTTTTTTACCGTATATATTCGAGTAAAAGCCGACCCGAATATAAGCCGAGGCACCTAATTTTACCACAAAAAACTGGGAAAAGTTATTGACCCGAGTATAAGCCTAGGGTGGGAAATTCAGCAGTCAGAACACAGGGACAGGGAGCTGGAACACAGGCATTTTAGCCATTACACAGGGACTCATCTAATTATACAGGGATTGTAGCCATTACACAGGGACTCTAGCCATTACACAGGGATTGTAGCCATTACACAGGGATTGTAGCCATTACACAGGGATTGTAGCCATTACACAGGGATTGTAGCCAGAACACAGGGATTGTAGCCATTACACAGGGACTCAGCCATTACACAGGGATTGTAGCCATTACACAGGGATTGTAGCCAGAACACAGTGATTGTAGCCAGAACACAGGGATTGTAGCCAGAGTAAGGTAGATTCACAATATACAGAGCGCTGCTTTTATCAACTGATGTAGTGGTTAGCACTTTCGCCTAGCAGCAAAAGGGTCGCTGGTTCGAATCCCAACCACGACACTACCTGCCTAGAGTTTGCATGTTCTCCCTGTGCCTACATGGGTTTCCTCTGGGTACACACTCCAAAGACATGCTGGTAGGTAAATTGGCCCTAGTATGTGTGTGTATGTATGAATGTGAGTTAGGAACCTTAGATTGTAAGCTCCTTGTGGGTAGGGGCTGATGTGAATTTACAGTGTATATGTAAAGCACTACGTAAATTGACAGCGCTATAGAAGTACCTGAAATAAATAAACTTTAGTTTTAGTGTGAGACCCAAAATTGTATTAGAGCGGAACTTTATTCTCTCTTGAGAAGAGGCGATTAAAGGAGGATATGATCACCTTGTATACACTATATTACCAGTGAGGGAGTCGATTACACATTTTCATACTCCTTACAGTAAAGAAGCCTTTCTGTATGTGGAGGTTACATCTCTTTTTCTCCAGTAATAGAGTGCCCCCTTAACTAACTACACCAAATTCACTATATGGACCACTAATGTTACCAAAAGTATTGGGATGCCTGCGTTTACACGCACATAAACTTTAATGGCATTCCAGTCTTAGTCTGTAGGATTCAATATTGAGTTGGCCACCCTTTGCAGCTATGACCGCTTCAACTCTTCTTGGAAGGCTGTCCACAAGGTTTAGGAGGGTGTCTATGGGAATGTTTGACCATTCTTCCAGAAGCGCATTTTTGAGGTCAGGCACTGATGTTGGTCGAGAAGGCCTGGCTCGCAGTCTCTGCTCTAATTCATCCCAAAGGAGTTCTATCGGGTTGAGGTGCAGGCCAGTCACGTTCCTCCACCCCAAACTCGCTCATCCATGTCTTTATGGACCTTGCTTTGTGCACTGGTCCAAATCATTTGGTGGGGGAGGTATTCTAGTGTGGACTTGTTTTTCAGGGGTTGGGCTTGGCCCCTTAGTTCCAGTGAAGGGAACTTTTAAGGCATCAGCATACCAAGACATTTTGGACAATTTCATGCACCCAACTTTGTGGGAACAGTTTGGGGATGGCCCCTTCCTGTTCCAACATGACTGCACACCAGTCTGCAAAGCAAATTCCATAAAGACATGGATGAGCGAGTTTGGGGTGGAAGAACTTGACTAGCCTGCACAGAGTCTTGACCTCAACCCAATAGAACACCTTTGGGGTCTTCTCGTCCACATCAGTGCATGACAAATGAGCTTCTGGAAGAATGGACAAACATTCCCATAGACACCCTCCTAAACCTTGTGGACAGACTGGAATGCCATTAAAGTTCATGTGCGTGTAAAGGCAGGCATCCCAATACCGTTAGTAATATAGCGTAAATACATTAGTGGTCCATATAATGAATTTGGTGTAGTTAATTAAGGGGGTACTCTTTATTACTAGAGGAAAAGAAATGTAACCTGCACATATGGAATGGCTTCTTTACAGTAAAGGGTGTGAAAATGTGGAATTGACTGCCTCAAGAGCTAGTTCGCGAACGCCCGAGCACTTGACACGCCTACACATATTTACGTGCCTCAAGCGTTTTGTCTGCAAAAACACAGCTGACAAGAAGAAAGGTGTTTTAGGAGAGGTTATGTAATGCCTTGCTTGCATGGGGCCCTGGGGGTGTATCACTACGTCAGCCTGGGCTCACTGTGCAGTACTGCAAGGGACTTCAGTACTGCTCTGGGAAGTATTAAAGTCTGTTGGAACAGAAGGGGTTGGGCCCAGGGACATCATGTGACCGGCCAGAGGACTGCAGGGAAAAAATACTGTAGGTGTGCGAGTGAGCGTTTTTATTTTGAGAGTGTTGTTCTGCTTTAAACACTGTTTCATCGAATGCAGTGTGTTTAAAAAATAAATAAATATATAATATATATATATATATATAATATATATATCAATATCATCAAAATTAAATTATAATTTGAACTGAATATAGCCAAAATCTGATTGGCTGCTATCAGTTATAGAGTAGCAAAGAGAAGGCCATGTTTTAAAAGGCTTTATGTACATGAAGGTCAATTCAAGTTACCCATGAAAGACTGAAATATTTAATTGTAGTTAAAGTTGGTCTTTAAAGGAGAAGTACAACCAAAGCTCGTTTGGCTGTACTTTTCTTATGGATCTCAGGAGTGCAGTTCGTTCTGCACTACTGTGACCCGTTTTCAGCAGACAGCGGGCTGATGTCACAGAGCCGGTCCAGGCTCAGGAAAGATTGCAGCCATGAGCCTGGCTGCTCCCAACCTCTCCACTGCCCAGTACTCCAGTGAGTGAGGAAGAACAGAGCAGAGAGCCAGTTACTGACAGTCACCAGCTCTCTGCTTAGGGAGCACAGAGAACCAAGCTATCAGCAATGTTTGATTGCTCGGTTCTCAGTCTTGGAGGCACCGACCGATGCTGCATCCACCTGGGTAAGTATGATTCTTGAATAAAGCTAAATCCCATACTTCTCTTTTTAAGTGAAACTAAATTACGCAATGGGGGCATGAGCGGACTCCATACTTCATCATTCAGGGTAACCAGTTCAGATGACATATGTCCTTTCCCCTGCCACGTCTTACTGGTCCAACTTTGTTCTCTGTAGCTATTGAGCAACGGTTAATGACATAGCTCCTGCAGATATGTAGGAATTACTTTGCCTAGCACCCACATTCGCCATGCAGTATACATCAGTGGTGGCCGGTGTGTTTTTTTTTTGGGAGGGGGGGTGTCACTGTAAGCACCCCCCCCCAGGCACGGGGCTGACAGCACTCTGAAAGGCACCCCCCCTTGCCCGTGGGAGGTCTGGCACTTACCGGGCGTGGCGTCCTCTCCTCCAGAGTTCGGGCAGCAGTGGGGATGGAGGTGCCTGTTCCAACGGGTGCCTCCGTGTTTCCTCTCCTAAGCAGCAGCCTGGCGCTTTGGCCAATCGGGGAAACAGGTCTCAATGACCTGCCTCCTGATTGGCGGGGAGGAAATTTAGTGTGAAAATTCATTTGCTATGGTCATACAATTGGGTGGAATCGTGCGCCCCGAGCTCACCCTTTTTTTGAAGCCTATTTGAGCCTCTGGCGCTTTGGTTCCACCTTAACATAATTCAGCTCATTAGGTCAGAATAGGTTTTAAGTGTCCAGTTGCACCTCCACTTCAGATAAATATACATCACTGCCTCTGTTTTTGCTGGATTCATAGTTGAGGTGAGCTGAACTTGTGTGTACAGAAATATTTAGATTGTACAGTGTGAAAGTGGAGGGTTTTCTGAAGATGAGCCATTTCCCTTGCTGAGGATGACTGTGCACAATGGAGGCCCTGTGTACGCAGCAAGTACAAAAATTGAGTGCTTACTTTGCATGACAGTTGGGTTGGCAGTGTCTGGCATCTTTTTCTTTCTCTGGTTTCTTTCATGTGACAAGTGGAAAAGGCTAGTGGGACAAGCAGAGATGTGTGAGCAAGAACAGAGCCTGCATTCATGTTTGTTGGAGTGCTGCAGCATTGGTGAGATACATCAGGGTTCAGGGCGCACCTCTGTGGCACAGAATTGTGAGCTTGTGAATGTTTTCATGGCTAATCGCAGTGTGTGCATTTGCTGAAAATAAAAAATAACGCTTCAATAATTTTTTTTTTTTTGTTTGCTTCCTAAATTTTACAAGTAGATGAAATAAAATGCTCGCCATTTACCTCATGCGTGCCATAATTTAGCGTTTGTGATGTGGTCCACTCTTTTGATCTTCACTGACATCCAGTTTTGAAATCTCTGGTCTTCTAGGTATGGAAACACGTGACACCTACTGTCCTAAAGTGCATTGCGTTGTGCCTAAGGGGACATTGCCTAGGCCCCATCCACTATCTTTTTTTTTTGGGGGGGGGGGTAAGACGGGCCTAGACATGGCCTGAAGTGACAATGTTTTGAGCATGCAGACTTTATTTTTTTTAGACTTGAGAAGAAAAAATAATGACTCTGTTGGGAATTTTTTTTCCTGTCCCTCTGACAGTAATGATTACCTAACAGAAGTTCTAACTAGGGATGCACCAATGCCATTTTTCTTTCCTACGAGTACAGATACTTCTTTTTTTTTTTTTTACTCGCCGATATACTTCCGATACCTACCACAACTGTTTTCTTTACACTTCAGCTGTCAACAATGGTACAAAACAAAATGTTGCGCTTTTTTCAATGTGAAAGGTCAAAGGTGTAAAATAGTAATGAACAAAGCAAACATAAAAAAAAAGTTGTAATTATTAACAGTTTTTATAAAAGAGAAGTGAACAAAAACAAATCAGCAGGAAAATAATCATTAAGTGCAGGAGAATAAGAAGTTAATTAGGGCTGGTTAGGTTAAATTAAGTGTTAAAATAGGGTTAAACAGAGGAACATTTTAATAAAAAAAAAAAGATTATTTTTTTTTTTTTTTTTTTTTTAACTTGACAGGTTGCTTTAACCACTTGACAACTGGGCACTTAAACCCCCTTCCTAACCAGACCAATTTTCAGCTTTCAGTGCTCTCACATTTTGAATGACAATTACTCAGTCATACTACACTGTACCCAAATGAAATTTTCGTCCTTTTTTTCACACAAATAGAGCTTTCTTTTGGTGGTATTTAATCACCACTGGGGTGTTTATTTTTTGAGCAATAAATGGAAAAATACCGAAAATTTTGTAAAAAAATGCATTTTTCTTTATTTCTGTTATAACATTTTGCAAATTAGTAATTTTTCTTCGTAAATTTTGGCCAAAATTTATACTGCTATATGTCTTTGGTAAAAATAACCCAAATTAGTGTATATTATTTGGTCTTTGTGAAAGTTAGAGTCTACAATCTATGGTGCCAATCACTGAAAA
>BLSH010418757.1:458015-471040 GCA_018402905.1 Glandirana rugosa | reverse complement strand
GGAACATAAACTTTTTTTTTTTTTTTTTTTTTTTAAATATTCGCTCTAAAACCATGAATAACTTCTAGAAATTGATTTTAATTAGGATAAAGAGGATTTTTTTTTTATGTGTGGGTAGAAGTACAGAAAACCAAAGAAGCTGAGGGCCATGATCAATATGGGTGTGTATATAAAGGTTTCTATAAATTGTCTGTAATAGTATTTCATTTTTACTTAGTGTGCATTGTCCTTTCTTCTTTGAACCAGGACAGTGAACTGTGATCCGCAATCATTGATTATAGAGGATGCAGTTATGTGTGTTAGGCCTGGAATATTCTTTTGGGAGCTTCAAGTGGGTCAGATGTTACAGCTGGATCTGCTTTTTCTCTAGATTATATAGTTTTCATGTGTGACCTGTGGCCCCCAACTGCATACAAGGTTGATGAGTGTCCAGAATTTAGTGGGATTAATGCACAGTATACTAGGTTTGCACCCAAGTGTAGATAGTTGCAGTGTTTGTTATTTTTAGTTAAAGTAGAACTGTTAGCCCGGATTCGCGCAGGGGCGATCTGACTTCGGCGCAACTTTGCTAGGCAACTTACAATGCGACTTTAGCGTGACTTTGGGTGACTTACAACGTGACTCCATGTCAAGCGACTTTGCCAATCAGAGAAGGGAGGGAGGGGGTTGCCTGGGTAATTCGGGGGGAGTAACTGTGTAAATTCTTTTTTTTTTTTTTTTTCCCTGTAAAGTCCCTTCAATATAGATGGGGGGTCTGACTTGGAGGCGACTTCCATTGAATTCTATGAGCACAAGTCAAATAGAAGTCACCTTGAAGTAGTACAGGAACCTTTTCTGAAGTCGGAGCAACTTCAGTAGTGTAAATTAAGACGGCTCCCATTCACTTCAATGGGATTTCTGATGTCAAGCGGCTTGGGGCGACACAAGACTGAGCGCAAGTCGCCCCTGTGTGAACCGTCCCTTATACTTGCCTGCTTTTTGGGCAATGGTTTTGCACAGAACAGCCCTGATCCTCCTCTTCTGGGGCCCCCTACTGGCACATTCTGCATCTCTCCTCCTCTTCTGGGGTCCCCTGCTCAACCCCCCCCCCCTCCGCCAAGTGCCCCAATAGCAAACTGCTTGTTTAGGGGGCACTTGTGCATCTCTGCCGAGCTGGGTCTGTGTGTCCACAGAACTTGACTTGGCACCTTGCTCCTTACGGTCTGTGATTGACAGCAGCAGGAGCCAATGGCTCCAGCTGTTGCCTCTCTGTCCAATAAGGAGAGAGAGATGCTGATTTTGTGTATATCGCTAGTTTGAGATCGGGCTTAGATAATTATTTAGGGGGCTGTGGGGTGTAGCAACATGCATAAGGTCAGCCATGCATGGTTCGAATCTCGGGCCGGTTCAGCAGATTTGAACCGTTAATGGACAGGCTGAATGTATCAAGTTGATCGATTTTGATCAACTTTGGTACAACCAGCCTGCCGGATTCTCTTAAGATTATCTCTAGGGGCTGCTGTAGCTGCTAGAAATAATCGCTGACTTCTCTCCGCGCCCCTGCCGGGAGATGGCAATGGCCCGGCAGGAGGGGATTCCCGCATCAACACAGTCTGTGTTGATGGTGGAATCGCACTAATTTCTGTCCTGCAACCTGGCTCTGTGTTTGTTTTTTGTTTTTACAAGCAATTTAACAATCCTCTTGTCCTCTTGTGTGACTGGTCCCATACAATAATAGGGAAAATCCATCAGTCTATATCTAGTGAATTGATATATATTCAGCGCGAATATGTCTAAATTAAAAAACAATTATAGTGAAGATTCAATGTAGTGAAAAAAACAATATAGTGAAAAAGCCAGTGATCAATGTGTCAGGCCTAATGGGTTGCTGCCAGCACAAATCAGAGCATATCCACCAGTGACTCTATATAACACAAATAAGTAACACAATATATATGCAGCGCCGTCCTAAATTAATCGTGATAAATTAGAAATTAATAGTTCAAAATGAGTCCATATACATTTGTGTCATAAAATAATTCCATAAATCTCTGTTCTTCTTAAGTGATTATTCCATGTGATAATGATCATAGTCCTCTCTGCACAGGTGGTAGGAACTGTCATCCAGGACGTTTGCACTTTATTATCAGCGTGGTGAGCTGTTGATATGCCTGTTTTTGATATAGCTATGTGAGTGTGTGTTTGTTTTTAATCCCAATGTTCAGTTTATAATAAACGATTTGTAGTAGAGAGCACTATGGTTTTCCATTCTGTTTTTATGGTACACACGGAAGATTGAGCGTGTGAAAGTAGAATTACGTGGTTTTAAGGCACTCTCCACAAGTGCACCCCAACATCATCCTTAAGGCCAGGTTCACACTTTACTACAAACGCTCCAACATTGGGAGCACATGTTGCATGATGTGTAAAAATCATTGTTTCCCAATGAGAGCCATCTTAACTGGTCCAACTTTGAAAAAGGTTCCTGCACTGCTTTGGTCCGACTTTGATCCTACTTCCGCCCATTAAATATCATTGAAGTCGGATCATCGCCTTAACTGATCGACTTTGGCATGCGACTTGTGCTCTGAGGCATGATGGGTGGTGACGTCATAAGGGGTGGGGCCTCCAGATGACCTCACCAGGTGGCCACGCCTCATGGCTATATAGGTCCTGGCACACGGCAGACCCAGCATTCAAGCGGGAGAGAGCGTTGAGTCAACATCGGAGGAAGAATAGAGGAAGACAGCGGACAGAGGAGGAGAAACGGAGAGGGCTAGATGACATCAGCGGAGAGTGGGGGAGAACCGGCGGAGGGAGAAGACATCGCCAGAAGTAGAGAGAAGAGCTGAAGAGGATAGAAGAAATCAGAAGAGACGCCAGAGCTGATTTAATAAATTACTTTATCAAAAACCTGTGTACCGATTTTACTTTTGACACACTTTTTTTAGGTGAATGGGTAGGGGTACAGTGTACCACATACTCATTCACATAGGGTGGGGGGTCAGGATCTGGGGGCCCCCTTGTTAAAGGGGGCTTCCAGATTCCGATAAGCCCCTCGCTCGCAGACGCGGAC
Organism: Glandirana rugosa; assembly: GCA_018402905.1. Taxonomy (NCBI): domain Eukaryota; kingdom Metazoa; phylum Chordata; class Amphibia; order Anura; family Ranidae; genus Glandirana; species Glandirana rugosa. The sequence continues at coordinate 467,985 of BLSH010418757.1, read as the reverse complement.
AACCACCGGCCAGGGATGTCATGAAGAGCCCCTTGTCCTCCTTAACATGAGGACGGGGTGCTTGGGGGATGGGAGGAGCAGCCCCCTGCCCCAAAGCACCCACCCCCCCATGTTTAGGGCATGTGGCCTGGTATGGTTCGGGGGGGGGGGTTCCCTCGCTCATCCCTACCCCCTTTCCTGACCTGCCGGGCTGCGTGCTCGAAATAAGGGCCTGGTATGGATTTTGGGGGGACTCCATGCTGTTTTTTTGGCGTGGGGGTTCCCCTTAAAATCCATACCAGACTGAAGGCCCTGGTATGCTCTTAGAGGGGGAACCCCATGTCATTTTTTTTTTTATTTGTTGTGGAGTTTCCCCTAAAGATTCATACCAGACAAAGTGCCTGGTATTGTCAGGATCAAAGTCAGATACCCATTCATTGAAGTTGGATGGCTGTCGGACTTCAAGTCGCAGGGCAAAGTCGGGTCCACATTTGTACGACTGTCGTGTTGTACAAGTGTGAACCTGGCCTAAGACATTGGAGCAGGCGATTTTGACTCCGTAATCGGATCCATACTGGGAGGTGAGCAAGCATTTTGTCCATTGGTGGTGGTCAGGGAAAGCACAAGATACATTTTTCATCATCACGTGGAATAATCACTTAAGAAGAATAGAGACATATGGAATAAATTTTATGACACAAATGTATATGGACTTATTTTGAACTATTAATAATTTCTGATTGATCACGATTAATTTAATAATGGCACTGCACATATAATGTGCTACTCATTAGTCCATATCTGTAGCATTTGTAATGTCATACAGTACAAGTGCTTGTGTCACACAAAATGTTTATATGGTCTTTGCATGTAGAATATAAACGATATGATCATTATGGACAATGTAATGCTGTCATTGTGATGTGTACATAAGAACATTCGTGCAGTCCATCACTTTAATAGCTGCTGTCAACTTAAATAAAAATCTGTTCTCAGACCTGCTCACTGTGATGCTCCGTGAACTGAACTCTCCCATTTATCACACATTCTTTAGCAGCTGCATTCTAATATTATTTTTCTTTCTTGTTGCCCATCGATCTGATCCAGCAATGGTCCTGCCCAGCTGACAGTGGGAAAGATAGCCACTTTCCTAGATCCTTTACCTTCTCTAGCTTTTACAGTTTACTTTTGGGTTTGGGTTTACAGACACTAACTTCAATCCCTGAAATTCTTACAACTCTTGTCACCAATTTTTTTTTTTTTTTTTAATGATCATCTAGTCTTAGCAGATGGAACTCTGTCTCCTCCACACCTGTTGGTGGAATCGGTGTAGTTTGCAGTCTCCAGCACATATTCATTATGCACATAAAATGTTTTATTTCTGTTGTGTTTTCTGCTCCAGGACAACATCCGCAGCAACATGTTTTTCAGCACCGATAAGTTTTCTCACGCATACGTAACAAAAGGCTGCAATGCTGCTGTCTCAGCTTGCCGAGCTTTCACAATAGTTCCCTCTAATCTATTTGGATTTCAGATCACTGAATGCTCTTCTAATGGCTGGTACAGTTCTGTTGTAGGTAAGTCACATTGTCTGCTTCTTTTTAAAGGCCCATTCACACCAAGCACACGTGCGTTATTGCACTGCAGTTGATCACTTAACATGCAATGCATTAAGGCAGCTTATTCTTTATGAATGGGCTGCCAACACACCACAATGAATGAAAAACGAATGGTATGTGTGTGGTGGTGCCTTTCTTTGCATTGTGCATTGCACTTTATTGTACAAGCTTTGGGGTAGTAAAATGGCACTGCAATACGACACATAATGTGATGTGTTACTGTGCATTGCAGGAATGTGCATAATGTTAATGGGCCCTAAGCAGTCGCCATGATTTAGCTACTATCATATGAACATCATGGATTTATCTAACTTAAAGTGCATATAATACCAAGACTTTTTCAAGTTGCAAAGCGTATGGAAGGGTTAGAACCCCTGTCATGTTTTATTTTTAAACTGATGTGTATGCCATTTTTCTCAAGATGTTCATGTGCCCATTATCACCAGGACTGAAATCTAACATCTCGAGTTGTCTTCAGAGCAGGGAAAAGCAATCCTCCATTGGTTATACATGTTGCAGTGGCCACTGTCTAATTTTTAGAATGAGAAGTGAAGGGAAATCTCCTGAATGAGGATACAGGTGACATCAGCAGTATAAAGCAGTCTTGTGACTTCTATGAGTGTCTGGTTAAAGCTTGTAGGAGTTTTCATTCTCCTCTGACGGTGCTATGAGGCTTCAGGACCCCCGACCCTCTGTCTGAACAGTGCTGACTCTGTGCTGATCATATGCTCACCCGCGCCACCACACCTTTGGCCACATACAGTATTGCATACATCAGCGCCCCTGGACCTCTGATCACATACAGTGCTGCATTGACAAGCCGCGACTGTGGAACGAATTATCGAGTTTCCATTGTTTCCTATGGGGAAACATGCTTTGATATACGAGTGATTTGGATTACAAGCATTCTCCTGGAACGGATTATGCTCATAATCCAAAGTCCCACTGTAATTTGGCTGGTGTGGATTTTTATACAGTAAAAAATAGTGCATTTATGCTACAGTGACTGCAATATCCATGTGTTAAACTTTCTGTAATTTCTTATAAAGAGAATTGTACTTTTTATGATCTATTATCTAAAATATTACTGAATAATAACATATGGGCTACTGTGGGCAGGAAGAGTCCTGGTAATGGGCATTTTCTGAATCTGGAAATGCATATGTTCTCTATTAGCAGAATTAATTATTTTGTGAATTTGACAACCAGGCAACAGTTTTCCCAGTGATTCTTTCTAAAGCATGAGAGTGTGATTTTGTATTATGAGCAACATAGTTTTATCTTCTAGCTTCAGGGTGTTTTAGGAGTTACCTGATTAATATCTTTTGAATGGATCTATGATTTGTAATACAGCAAACAGTCCACAACGCATAATTATCATGACTGGCTTGCAGCATTCCCAGTAGGCTTTGTTCCCCCTAGGATCTATTTCATAGGTATAGTGTACTTTCTATAGTGTGAGCCTCTTCTTCTTGATGGGCACCTTCTGAAAAAAAAAATTCCCAAGAATAAAAAGAATGTGACCCAAATATGAGATTAATGTTTCAAAGTAATACATACTGCAAAATACATGATTATAAAGTGCTGACGAGTGCTACCTTGGGCTCATTCACAAGCCATGGAGTTCAACCCATATCAACTATGTATCACAACCGTATATATCAATGGAGACTGTGGGTTACTATAGTCAAGTAGCCTGCAATCTCCATCATGTAAGCATTGTTGTCATACGTTCCTTAAAATCCTAGTAATTGCTAAATTAAAAGGCCACATAAAAACTTTCCAGGTGTCCTAAAATACAGCAGGTGTGTGTGTGTGTGTGTGTGTGTGTGTGTTTGTTTGTTTTTTGTTTTCTTCTTTCAAAAGGCATTCCTTGAGCTCTAATCAGGTACTTTTCCTAAACCAAGAATATGTTGTCAGTCTGCTGCAAGCAGGAGAAAGCATTTCCTTAGTCTCCTCATGTGGTCAGACAGCAACAGTGTAATTTTGCAAAATTATACACTGCTCCTGGTTGGACCACACCACCCATGCCACGGTAAAGAACAGGTGCTGATCCAGCTCTTAACTGCCCAGAGGGAAGGTAAAGTGGAATAGGATAAATGCACACTGATGGAAGTAAAAAGCCAACTCTTTTTATTGTGAATCCAAAAAGTCATCACATCACAGCAACCAAAAGAAACACAGGACCTGTCGACGCATTTCACGACCAATGGCGGTTAGTCATAACATGTTAGTTGTTTCAGCCACTTGCTGACATAGGGGATCACATGACCGGGGTGGCTTGAAAAAAATAGAAGTATCTACATCTTTTTTTTACACAGGGTAGTAAGTATAGGTGTTATGAGGGGGAGGGAGCATTTTTATGACTAGTCAGGCTTTAGCTGGAATTCTACTTTAACCTCAATTTGTTCACCAAAATGTAGTTTTTCTTTAAAAAGTTCTAGGAAAACCTGCTGCTTTAAACCGAGCAGAGCCTACATATTCCAAATGTACAGTATTTAGAGATAATTGAAATGAATAGCTATTTGATGCTGACAGAGCAAATCAAGTCCTTGCCAGGCAAATTGTGGATTGGTTGTTCTAATAACCGGGACCGTGATTTGCTAGCTTTGTGGCTAGTCACACATTTTATGAATTGTGATTGTTGGGATTTGTGAATTGTGCAGTTAGCTGCAGCGGGTCTAAATTGGCCCACACACATTCAGGCGACATGTGATCCTCCACATATGTAACAACACTATTCAATGCATAAAGATCAGGCTATTACTTCTTATTTTACATGAAGCTTGCTGGAGAGAAATGTTGATTACAAAAGGAAATTCTAATCTGCGGTATCTTTCCTTGGGTGAAAAGTATTTGTATTCTGTATCTTTTTACTACTACTTGTCTCAGTGTGGAGAGAAACAATGGTTCGTGCGCCTGCAGATACCTGATAGTGTTTATTATTGTGGGACTTCATTCACCTACATCTACCATAGCTAGAGATGAAATCAATTCGCTGACTGGGTGAATGGGGCAACATATAATACCTGGGTCGTTTAAAAGAACAAGCAGAAGTAAATCTAAATCTGGGTCACAAAGAATGCTCTTGCTCATTTACATTCAGATATGCAACAAAAGGCTTAAGCCATACATGTATTTATAGGCATCTAAAGTGTTCTCTACTGCACCGCCATCTTGGGAAGTGGTGTACTTTTCAACCTAGATGCAAAAATGTATAAGAACATTTTGTGGGGGAGTCAATTCCCTAGAAAAAGTAACATCGAAGGCAGTAGAGGGCGTCATCAGTGACATCCACAATACCATCATTTAATGCACATTTTATTTTATGGAACAGCAGTATTTACCAAAGTTGTATGAAGATACCCCCTCCAGCACCTACACTGTAGGTACAATACCCAGATCCATACCCTGGAATGTGACTCCATAAATGGGCCCCTCTCATGTAAAAGTTATTACTGTGCCTGCGTGGCTTTCCTCCGGATGCTCCCGTTTCCTCCCACACTCCAAAGACCTGCTGGTAGGTTAATTGGATCCTAAACTGGCCCTAGTATGTGTATGTATGAATGTGAGTTAGGAACCTTAGATTGTACATTGACGGAGCTATACAAGTACCTTTAATAAATAAATAAATTGAGGGCCTTAGATAAGAAGTGTCTGACAGAGAGATACAGAAGTAGTGAAAGAATTACTGTTCTTCAAGCACTGAATCCCTATATTGTAGCTGCTGAAACAGTTTGATAGAGCTGACCCTCCTCTACAGTCTGCCCCATCATTGATATCAATGGGTGCAATAGTGCCCCATCATTGATATCAGTGGGAGGAATAGTGGCCAATCATTGGTATCAGTTGAAGAAATATTGCCCCATCATTGGTATCATTGGGAGGAATGGTGCCCCATCATTGGTATCAGTGGGGGGAATGGTGCCCCATCATTGGTATCAGTGGGAGGAATGTTGCCCCATCATTGGTATCAGTGGGAGGAATGGTGCCCCATCATTGGTATCAGTGGGAGGAAAGGTGCCCCATAATTGGTACCAGTGGAAGGAATAGTGCCCCATCATTGGTATCAGTGGGAGGAATGGTACCCCATCATTGGTATCAGTGGAAGAAATAGTGCCCCACCATTGATATCAGTTGAAGGAATAGTGCCTCATCATTGGCTTCAGTGGAAGGAATCATGCCTCATCATTGATACCAGTAGAAGGAGTAGTATCCCATCATCATTGGAAGAAATTGTGCCCCATCATTGATATCAGTGGGAGGAATAGTGCCCCCATCATTGGTATCAGTGGAAGAAATAGTGCCCCATGATTGGGAGGAATAGTGCCCCATCATTGGTATCCGTGAAAGGAATAGTGCCTCATCATTGGTATCAGTAGAAGGAATAGTGCCTCATCTTTGGTATCAGTGGAAGGAATAGTGCCCCATCATCATTGGAAGAAATTGTGCTCCATTATTGGTGTCAGTGGGAGGAATAGTGCAGCATCAATGGTGCCAGTAGGAGGAATAGTGCACCATCAATTGTCAGTAGGAGGAATAGTGCACCATCAATTGTGTCAGTAGGAGGAATAGTGCACTATCAATGGTGTCAGTGGGAGGAATGGTGCACTACCAATGGTGTCAGTGGGAGGGATAGTGCACCATCATTGGTGTCAGTGAGAAGAATAAGGCCTAGTATCAGTGGGCAGCAAGTTATACAGCTATGTAGCTCAAGGTACTGGAGTTCCTAGGCATCGAAAGTGCATTCCTGTCTTTCAGAAGTTAATTTTTCAGGGTACTATTTAAACTCCGTTATCTTTAGAGGTTACCCTATACCACAGCAGATCTTCATTTCTGTGGTCAGGAATTTTCCTTGTCTGCACAGTTCTGGATGTTCACAGCTTTCATTCTCATAAATAAGGCCAGCTGCTCTATGAGAGCTTCCTATTTTTTTTCTGCTTTTCACTTTCTAAATCACGTACCTGGACACAGCTCATTTCAGCTTAGCCATACTTTACATAGTGATTTTCCTTTATAGTCTGTGACATAATGCAAACCCTTGGCTCCACTCGTCATTATTATGTTTCATAAGCTGTGGACTGCACAAGTGTAAAATGCTGCAGATGTTCCATGTGTGTCTGATCCAGCTGCATAGTACATGCTGTTTGATGAGCTCTGCTGTGATTTAAAGTGAGAGCAGGAAATATGGCCTCATATATATCCAGAAGTGGAATTATTTTACAGTGCGTTGTAGTATGGCATGCCCTTCAGTTAATGAACATATGCATTGCTAGGATTCAGCAGGAAATCTGGTCTTTAAAATTGGTCTACCTGCAGTTCGGTGCCAGCATCATCTGTCCAGATGTGATCACTGCCAATTCTATGAAATTATGAGCTTCAGAGAAAGTGACAGCAATATATTTTCTCATCCCTTAGTGCTGGATGTTCATCCTTTTTCCTTGGAACAGGAATGTTGGACTGTGATGGTGGGGGAGCGTGTGATGGTTTATTTCAGGACATTAGGAATGAGTTATAAATGTTGAAACCAAAAAATAATAAAAAAAGCTTTTAATAAAAATGTAATAATGATTTGCACATATAATCCAGGTCTGCTGCAGTGCACGTGATACTGACCACAGACGTGGTGACAGGAAGAGTTTGTAGAGTGACAGGTAAGCACTGCGCTGGCTGCTCATTTACTGTCTAGTAAGCTGGAGGTGCGTTCTTGACAAAGCAGTGGAGTTGGAGGACATGGCTTGCCTAGAACAAAAAATGGCAAATCTTCTGCAGCTGTGCTCCAGACTGGTTTCAGTGCTAGTGCTATCAGATCAGGTCCATTTGCCTTCTCCTACGCAGAAGTATGTAAATCTATACTGGCTCTTTGGATATTTGCCATAGAGTGGTTCAGATATTCCTTGCACACCAGAATGGACAGGATATGTGCCCCCTGGCTGTCCACCAACCCTTACGAGCCTCCTGCTAAGTCAGACATATCATGTTAAAGGCTAAGTTCACTTTTTTTTTTAATTCCAGCTTCCCTATGTACGAATATAGTACTTGTATACTTCTTTTGCAAAAATAAAACCACTTTCCATTTATTCTACACACCCTTACCTCACAGACTTCATAGCTGTTTAAAACACTGCTCCATTACTCTACCTTACTTCTTGGACAGACTTTAGGTCAGGAAGGAGTTGACCAGCTGATCTCATTAGCGCACACCCTGTGTCATCTACGCTCAGCTGGTCAACTCCTTCCTGTGTCATGACCTAAATTCTGTCCAGGAAGTAAGGCAGTAGTAATTGAGAAGTGTTTTTCATTTCAATATTTTTGTTGAAGTTTTTCACAAGAGAGAATACAAAGGTTACGACAAAGAATGTGTTTCTTGCACAATATAAAATATGTACTGAATGTGTAAAAATTCCAAACATTTTATAAACATAAATGAACATATAAAAAGGGTGTATGTACAAATAAGAATCTTCACAGTCAGTATAGATTGTACCATCAATGTAGGGTAACCCCAACACTTATTCAAAACTCTAAATAATACTTTAACAAGACACATCCCAGACTTATTGTACATGAAAGGACAGAGCAACTACATATTGCATTTCCAGGCTTAGGGTCAGCTCGTAAACCCCAATAACTGGGGGATACCCCTGATAATTGTATATGTTCAAGAAAGAGGACCTATACCTCCAAGAAAAAGAAGCCACATCCCTCCTCACCCAGAAACCGGTCTCCACTCTGAGAATGTAGCAACTCTTCTAGGTTTATAGGGAATAGGCAAGATGACCTAAGAGGTATAAAAGTAAAGACTGAAAAGCTAGAAAGAAAAGAGGGGAAGAGATGAGGGGGGAAAGTAGGGTATGACCCCGCACGCCGATTGATAAGTGTTTTTAAACCGATATGAAGACCGTGAGGTAAGCATGTGAAGAATGAATGGAAAGCATTTTTTTTTTATTTTTGCAACATAAATACATTATTGCTACATATTGGTACATGAAGGAGCTGGGATTTAGAAGAAAAAAGTGAAGTAAGGTGAACTTAGCCGTTAAGCACAGCAAATCAGGCATGTGCTGCTCAATGTGCAATGTAGAAGGTGCGAGGGGACTGGACGCAGTGGGAGGAGGAACATGCTATAGCACAGGGGGCAGCGTGGTCGCCTTCCACTCAGTACATAATAGATTATGTATGCACTCAGAACTAGCAGGTGCACGTTGTTGACAAAAAGGTTTACGTTTTATGTCCTCTGTGCTGAATATGTCAGACATACTCTTTCTCCTCAACGTTGTAAGAGAGGATTTGTGAATGTTAATGGGCTACAACAAGCTAGAAATCCAGCCAGCACATGCGACGTTCCTAGATTCCAGTGAATTCGACTAAACAATAACAGACGCTGGACAGTAGAGCAGTGCTGGATGGGAAAAGCTTGTGATACTGTATTGGAAATGCTTTCAGCCTTGTGGTTTTAACGTTCATTTTGCCATCATAATGCGAGCAACTGTGAGTTTTCTGTAGAATCTGGATCTTGCGTTAAAGCTGATTTCCAGGCACAAAACTTTAATTTAAATATATTCCTTAATAGCCACAAAAAGTCCTATATACCTTTGAAAACCCGCAGATCATAGCTGCAATGTCAGGCTCCTGCATAGTCTTTTTAATCTAGCTTTGCTCCTGTATCGCCACAGTTACAAAGCTAGAGGAAGAAAGAATGAACTATGAGTGCTTAGCCTATTTAAACTGCGGGTACGTCTGCAGCAGTGGCACACAATAGTCGTTTTTTTCATTCATGGAACTCTGAATGAATGATGTGGCTGCGTGGGCCTGCGCAGCCACTCTGTTTTGACAGAGGGTGTGGGAGAGAGGACCCTCAACTTGCTGTCATGGAGCGGAGAGCACTGGGGGCAGAAGGTGAGTGTATAGAGGAGCATGCTACTTGTTACACCTTAAATATGGGTCTAACATCGCCCTAACGGTGAACTTAACCTTTAAATGTTCCATAAATTGAAGTTTGGACTCACTGATCTTTTTTAGTGAATTTATTCTGAAGAAGAGATTAAAGATGGGGAGTGGAACTCTCCATCCATTCTGTACTTCTCCACAGCCTGCGTTCTAAGGCTGATTTGTCTTGGATCTGCGACAAGTCGTTTCTTCCACTTTACTAGCTCTGCAAGGCGAGGTACTGTCGTTCAACTCCCAGGAGAGAGGGTGTGGGAGACAGTTTTGTCTCACCGACGCGTCCGGGTGCGTCGGTGTAGTAAGTAAGTCTCAAGGTACTTACTTTTTTTGCTGATAACACACGGTGACGACGTCTGCATGGGCGTCAAATTTATCCGATTCGTGAGTATCAAGTAAGAAAGAAGGAGATCGAAACATTGACACCG